>JBBPBX010008099.1:30796-57293 GCA_038048925.1 Garcialebias charrua
GAAAACGAGATTATGTACACGGGGTCCCAGTTACATCCAACAACAAATGCAAGAGAAAAACAGTAATAACATCTAGAATTAACTAAGAAAAACATCAACTAGTAATACACTAAGCTTAATGGTCCGTGTATCTTTTGGTCATTGGATTTTGGTTTTCAAAACAAAATCGAAAATCGAAAAACGGATGGTTTTTTGTTTTTTCGTTTCAAAAACAAATAATGAAAATCGAAAAACTGATGTTTTTTTGTTTTTCCGTTTTTAAAACGAAATTAGAAAAACGGAATTGCTAAAAATAAAAAAAGGGGAACGTTTTGGTTTTTGATTAAACCAAAGACGAGCTTTTATTTTGTTAATTGAACACGGGCGTTTATGGCGGAACCGGAAATAAACTCCCGGTGCTGTGCGAATTTCTGTTCCCCCGTGAGAATCTGAGCTGCGTGAAGCTGACACTCCACCCACGTCAAACCAGCACTAACGGAGCACTAACCATTCATACTATTTGCTTTAATTTTTGACGTGGTTGGGGTGTCAGCTTGACGCAGCTGAGAATCTGTTCCCCCTGTGTCGGGAGCGCGCACTGCACCCGAGAGGCAAATCCGACCGTGTTCAAGGCGCATCTGAAAGATCTCTGTGAAACGAGTCCGCACTATCTTGTCACGGTTATAATAACTCATTTTAATACTCCTGGTGATAAATAAATAAATATAAACCCTCCACTAACAAAATAAACCTGGTCTTGTGTGGGGTGTTATAACCTAGTTTTTTTTTAAATAGCTGACAGAATCTAGATTTGGTCATGTAACCTGCCAAATACAAATTTTAATAACTTCCTGCAAAGATAAGTGTAGCTTTCTAGTAAGCTAAATAGATAGATATAGATTTATTTGTCCCCTTAGGGAAATTAATTTGCAACATTTGTCAGCAGGCATTGACATAAAGGACATACTTATACATACATACATGACATCATCATCCATCATTACAGCAAAGGTGTTTCAGCTCAGTAATTCATGATACCTTAGTATTATTTAATGATTTAATTGCTTGTGGTATGAAAGAAAATTTTGTTCTGTTTCTTGAGAATAAAGGAAGGCCATACCTTCGCCCTGAAGGAAGCAACTCAAATGAAGATCTTAGGGGATGTGTGTCGTCTGCTATAATCTTGTTTGCCTTCCTCATAACTCTGTCCATGTATATCTTTTCCATACTTGGCAGAGTGGTCCCTAACAGTTTGCTGGCTGTAGTTACTATACTTCTCAAGGATTTCTTCTGAGCCTCTGTAGCATTGCCAAACCAACAGATGTTACAAAACATTAAAATACCTTCAATAAAAGCAGAATAAAACATTAAAAGCATTGAGTTATTGACTCTAAAAGTACCCAGTTTCTTTAAAAAATACAGAAACTGGGTACTTTTAGAGTCAATAACTCGTTCAAATTAAAAATGACTGGAGAAAAATTATTTCTAGCTGCTATTTTTGTTAGTTAATGTCTGTTTTTTCCATTATTTGAGAGAAAAAATGATTTTAGAAATAACAAAGTCAGAGAATTTTATTGTCATTTGCATCACATGTGGTACATGTGATGAAACGAGATTATGTACACAGGGTCCCAGTTACATCCAACAATAAAATGTAAAAGAACAGTAATAACATCTAAGATATGAACTAAGAAAAACATCAACTAAAAATACACTAAATAAAAAATACACGCAGCACTAATATCATAGAAAACCATTACTCCACACAGCAGCTGTGTGAGCAGATGTGCACAATGAACATAGCAACATGAAACAGATCAGCAGCAACATGAAACTGATTAGTAGCAACATGAAACAGATCAGCAGCAACATGATGTGATATTTCACAGTGATTATTCTGGTTATTTATCCATGAGTCTAACAGCCTCAGGGTAGAAGCTGTTCCTCAGTCTAGTGGTTCTACACTTGATGCTCCTCAACCTCCTTCCTAAGGGGAGTGGGGCAAAAAGTGTGTGTGCTGGGTGAGTGAGGTCCTTCATGATGCAGGTGGCTCTCTTCCTGCATCTGGAGGTGTAAATGTCTGTGATGGTGGGGAGACTGACTCCAACAGACTTCTGTGCAGCCTTCACCACTCTCTGTAGAGCTTTCCTCTCTTCAACTGTGCAGCCTCCATGCCACACGTTGATGCTGGAGCACAGGACGCTCTCCACTGCACACCTGTAGAAGGAGGTGAGAACTGGGCTGCTCAGACCAGCTCGTCTCAGCCGTCTGAGGAAGTAGAGTCTCTGATGACCTTTCTTGATCAGGCTGGTGGTGTTGTTGCTCCAGCTGAGGTTATCATTCAAGTGTACACCCAAGTACTTGTAGCTGGAGACCACTTCCACTGCAGATCCTCTTATGTTCAGTGGGGTGTGGGTGTGTTTGTTCCTGTGAAGTGGATACATATTTTTTTTAAATCTATTATAAAAAGCAGTGTTTGAGTTGTTACACTGTTTAATATATAATTGTCAGATTCACTCACATGTTGTCGTAACTGATGGTAAGGCTGGTGCACCTCTCTTAAGACCCTACCGACTCTGGTTTCTCCAGCATGTATCCCAATAGATGACAAGTATCCCGTCATAAATTTCCGTCCGTAGGATGGTCCTGTCTAACACACACACAAATGTAAAATGTTATCTGATGTACTGCGGTCAAACCAGTCAACATTAGTTCTCTCTTAAAGATTTGTGTGGCTCATACATGGTGCATTACAATAAGAGAAACAGAAAGTGCCCCTGCAGTCAAAAAACAATGAGAGAAAATGAGATGCATACAGTATTTATAAACAATATACAATTATGCCATACTTATTACTTTCACATACCTATAATATATCAAGAATAAATATGTCAGTTTTAGATTTTGTATAAAAGAGCAAAGTCAAAGTACCTCAAAATGCTTATTTCAGTTTGCTTATGACCTCTATTCAAAATTCACATTTCATGTTCAGTGTTACAAAGAAGAAGTTAATATTTATTTGTTTGATGGCTGTTACTATTTTTTCCTGAAAAGGTGTTTACGATATATATATATATATATATATATATATATATATATATATATATATATATATATATATATATAGATATAGATATATATATAGATATAGATATAAACACCTTTTCAGGAAAAAATAGTAACAGCCATCAAACAAATAAATATTAACTTCTTCTTTGTAACACTGAACATGAAATATGAATTATTGAATAGAGGTTATATATATATATATATATATATGTGTGTGTGTGTGTGTGTATGTATGTGTGTAAGCATATATACACACACACTTTTGTTCAATCAATCAACATTTTCAATAGAAGTTATAGATAAGCAAACTGAAATTAGCATTTTGAAGTACTTTGAATTGCTGTTTACCCCAAAATCTAAATTAAAACTATGACATATTTATTCTGGATGTATTATAGGTACGTGAAGGTAATAGGTACGAGATAAATGTACATTGTTAATAATTATGCCTCTCTCATTATTTTATATATTTTTTGGCCTGCAAGAGGACCCCTGCTGGTCCATTATTGTAACGCACCATGTTTACACAATGCTTAGAGAAAGCTAACGTCAGCTAGCTTGTATTTACAAGTTTCGCTCATTTTATCGCAGTATATTGTCCATAAACTTTGGTACATACTTGGAAAACTGAAGAAAGTACAGCACGTTCCAAATCGGCGTCCAACTCGTTGTTGTGTCTTCGCAAGTTTTGCTCCATACAAAACCTTCTGACACTCATTACCGAGTAATGTGGAGCTCCATGGCGACGCAAAACATTACTGATTTCAGAATGTGGTTTCCTCTCTCAAAAAGTTCGATAATCAATGCAGAAAACGGTTCAAGTGCAGCCATTGCCATTTAGGAATGTTTTGTTTTTATTCCGTCTTCATCTGCTGTAAAAAATATATATATTTGGCGACTTCCGGTACGTCATTTCCGGTATCGCTACAAATTAAAACGACAACCGTATTTACGCAAAAACCAAATCGCACCCTTTTTTTATTTTTAGCAATTCCGTTTTTCTAATTTCGTTTTAAAAACGGAAAAACAAAAAAACATCCGTTTTTCGATTTTCATTATTTGTTTTTGAAACGAAAAAAAAAAAAACATCCGTTTTTCGATTTTCGATTTTGTTTTGAAAACCAAAATCCAATGACCAAAAGATACACGGACCCTTAATATAGTGGGAATAAACAGCAGCACGAACAAGAGTTTGTATGAGCAGATGGTCACAGATGAACACAGATGAACACAGATGAACACAGCGACAAGAAAACAGATCAGCATCAGTATGATGTGATATTTTGCAGTGTTTATATATATATTTTTTTATTTTTTATTCATGAGTCTAACAGCCTCAGGGTAGAAGCTGTTCCTCAGTCTAGTGGTTCTACACTTGATGCTCCTCAACCTCCGTCCTGAGGGGAGTGGGGCAAAGAGTGAGTGTGCTGGATGAGTGAGGTCTTTCATGATGCAGGTCGCTCTTTTTCTGCATCTGGAGGTGTAAATGTCTGTGATTGTGGGGAGACTGACTCCAACAACTTCTGTGCAGCCTTCACCACTCTCTGCAGAGCTTTCCTCTCTTCAACTGTGCAGCCTCCATGCCACACGTTGATGCTGGAGCATAGGACACTGTCACGGCAACCTGGCGCCGCCCACACCGTGCGCACCACACACACACTGCACATGCTCTGCACAGCAGCATGTCTGTGAGGCCTGACAAGGTGAGCTTAATTTAAATCAGCTGGCAGCTCGTGCCAGCACTATAAGAACAACAGCAAACCAGCCATGCTGTAAAAAACACAGCAAGCAGGGCGGGCAGCAGCAGACACAGAGACTTGAAACCTGTGAGGAAAGGGACTTTAAACTTAAAGGACTATCGGTAAGCTCATTGATTGGAGTTTTTAAGGTGCTTTTTGGATCTGTTTCTTTTAGGTGGAGGAAGACAAAATTAATTTGAGTAATCACTGAATGTGTAAATGTTTGTTCTATATAAATTGTTCTGCATAAAAGATAAGTCTATTCAAGTAATTATTGAATATTTATCTGAGCATTTATTGTATAAATTTGTAGCAAAGTATTTAATTTATTTGTGTTTCTGTTTGAAGGTTTTTCACCTGAACACCTGACATTCTGAAAAGCTGATTAACTGATCATCTGATTAGCTGAACACCTGACATTCTGAAAAGCTGATTAACTGATCATCTGATTAGCTGAACACCTGACTAGTTGTAACCACTGTTGACTAAATCAACTGTATCATCTGTACAACTGTTGGAATAAAAAAGGAAAGCTGAGTGAAAAAGGAAGTCTGGTCCTGGTCCTTCAAGTGCGGACACCTCACAGTAACTGGAGCGCTTGACAGTGAAAAACCGCCTTACCAGTGAAACTGTTTGACCAGTGAAGACTCCACTACAGCCCACCACAAAGATTGAGAAGACTCAACCGGGGGCCTGGAGGAAAAGTTCTGTTGTCTGTCTGTCCAACAGCCAAGAAGGAGTAACATGGCTGAGACTAAGTCACTCGAAGACCTGAAAGTGGAGCGAACCACAGCAAAAAGACTTTTTTCCAGACTCACCAACCATATTATGAGGACTCATATGGACATGTCTGTGGAGGAGCTAGAAGAAAACTTCAAAAGACTCACAACAGAGGGCTCTAAAGTGATGGAGGCAAATGAGGACCTTGAGGCCGCCTACATTATGCAGTGTAAAGAAATAGATGCAGAGGGCGCACCTGAGTTAAGTGAGCAGCAAAGAACCGACATTGAAAAGACAGAGAAAGAATGTCAGCAGAAGTTAAAAGAAGTAAAGCACCTCATCCAAGACACATTATGGACTTCATATGGTGAGAAAGAACTGAGTCTCACTTTAAGAGTCGCAGAGGCAGAGTGTGAGAACGTCGCTGCTGCTCTACCTGACACATCCCTGGAGGCCTATGACTTTATGCTCACCCATCTAGAGAAACTGGTGCACAAAGCCAAAGGAGCACATCAGATCTGGAACCGCTGGGCTCCACCTGCAGAGAAGCAAGACTTTAATCGGCGCCTGATGGAGCTCGAGGTCTACCTTCCCAAGCTGGTGTCAGGGAAGGCCACACTGATAAAAGCAGCAAGTATAAGAAAAGACACTGGAAAAGAATCAGTCACAGCCCACAGCTCAGCCCCTGTTGCAGCTATAAAGCTTAAAGCTACAGCCCTACCAAAGTTTACAGGGAACCAACGTGACTTCTACAGATGGAAGAAAGAATGGGAGGCTCTGCAGAAACAAGGCGAACCAACAGGGTCCAAAGAGGTAAAGAAATTTCAACTACTTGATAGCTTCGATGAAAGATTGGCTAAAGATCTACACCTATCAACCTACACCACAGCAGACGAGATCTTCAGAGTCTTGGAGAACCGCTATGGGAACCAAGCTTCCATCGCCATAGAGATTGTTGAAGATCTACAAGCTTTTCCACCTGTTCGTGGTAACCAGCCAAGAAGAATCATAGAGCTCATTCAAACAGTTGAAAAAGCCCTCTATGATTTAAATGAACTGAACAATGCAGATGCCATAAGGAACCCATTAGTAACAAAATCCATTGAAGGAAAGCTCCCAGAGATCCTAAAGAAAGACTGGCTCACTTATGCTGCTAACAAAGAAAATGCTGTGAACACTCAGAACCGCTTCGACAAGCTCCTTGCATACCTGCAATCTCAAGAATCCATCTATGAGCAGTTGGAGCAGCTGAGAGACATTGATCCTACAAAAGAGAAAACAAAGTTTCAAACAAAGTATGCTAGAACAAAGACCTCCAAGTCAAGCAGTGAATCAGATGGCTGCATCATTTGTGGAGACTCAAAACACAAGAGAAAACTCTATCTTTGCAGAAGGTTCAGAACAACCACAAAGTTACCAGAAAAGAGGGACGCAGTGCAACGGATTGGTGCCTGCAACAAATGCCTTGAAATCCACGACAATGAACCCTGCAGAAAAACCACTTACCTGTGTGGGAATCCAAAATGCAGAGACCAACACCATTACCTTATTTGTCCTGTACCTAAGATCCTGTCCCAAAGACAAATAAATAAGACTGTTCCAGCGAGAGTCGAGGGAAGGAGGTGGACTGAAGCCCAAGATGAATTTATTTCCAAACTTTCACCTGAATTAGCACAGCAGTGTCGTGATGCCTTCTGTAATGCAACATCCAGAACATGCAACTCCACTGCAGCTGAAAGAAGCCTTGTGGAGAAGATTGGTCTGCATGAATATCCTGTGATCCTGATGCTTCTGAATGTCACAGCTAATGATGGTCAAAGAATTGGGACCCTCATCGACCTGGCTTCTGACACAAACTACATAACTCATAAAGCTGCAAGCAAGTTAAACCTTCGTAGTGAAGACGTCACACTCGTCGTTCATGGCGTCGGCGGGATGAAGGTGACCGTTGCAACCAAACGGTACTTCATCAAGATTCGTGTCAACACTTCAAGAGGGACGCTAAAGGCTCATCAGCTAATCTGCTATGGACTCGACAACATTGCAGAAGTCCACAAGCATGTTCCAGCTTATAAGTTACAAAAGATCTTTTCTGATGTTCCCCTCCAAGAACTCATCAGACCCAGAGAGATCCAGCTTCTAATCAGTCACAAAGAAGGCCAGCTGGTGCCCCAGAAAGTCCGCTCCATTGGTGACCTGGTGCTCTGGGACGGTCCACTCGGCAAAACCATCGGGGGAACGCACCCAGATCTCTTTGAAGAAGCCACACTAGTAGCTCACACATCCAAGACTCACTTCGCCCGATCCATGAGAGCTGCAGCAGTTGAGTATCAAGAACTCACCAAAGATCTAACTTACTGCCACTATCCAGAACATCTCAAGACCCAGTCCAATACAACCACCAGTAGCAAAGACTTTCTCAAGTGGTGGAAATGGGAAAGTATTGGGGCTGCGTGTGAGCCGAGATGTGGTGGATGTCGGTGTGGAAGCTGCCAGCCAGGAGGGAAAGAAATTACTCTCGTAGAAGAAAAGGAGTTGGAGATCATAAGAAATGGACTGACGTATGTGACTGGAGATAAACATTGTGCCGAACCACACTGGCATACCAAGTATCCATGGGCTGTAGATCCAGCAACTTTACCAAACAACAAAAAAGCAGTTGAAGCAACATTCCTCAGAACTGAAAAACAATTGTCAAAAGAACCTGAGTGGAAGAAGACCTACGCTTCACAAGTCCATGAGATGGTGCATCGCAGAGCTGCTATGAAGTTGTCCAAAGACATCCTGCAGAGCTGGACTGGACCAGTGTGGTACATCAGCCACCTCATCGCACCAAATCCACACTCTGTCTCTACTCCAGTGAGATTGGTGTGGAATAGTAGCCAAACGTACAAAGGTCTCAGTTTGAATGAGATCCTCATCAAAGGTCCTGACGTCCTGAACCCAATTAGAGCTGTCCTGCTGAGGTTCAGAACTGGTGTCTATGCTGCGCTTGGTGACATTCGTAAGATGTACAATTCTGTCTGGTTGGAAGATCGAGAGGTCCACTTGCACAGGTTTTTGTGGCGTGACACTGAAGACGCAGAAATAGAAGATTATGCTATAACCAGAGTCAACATTGGAGATAAACCTGCTGGTTGCATAGCCCAAGTTGCCATGCGAGAAACCGCAAATTTACCTGCATTCAAGCGCTTTAAAGAAGAAAGACGTGTGCTAGAGGAGGATACTTATGTCGATGACATCCTGACTTCACACAATGACTTTGAGCATCTGAAACGCCTCACGACCAACGTCGAGCACATTCTGAAAGCCGGACAATTCTACATGAAGCCTTGGGTCTACTCCAGTCAAAGTGGGAGGAAAGGTCCCAAAGGTGAGACAACAAAAATAGTCAGGACAGAGCCAATCACCATGATCCTGCCTAACCAACTGGCAGAAAATGACAACAAAGCTCTAGGCCTTGGTTACACCATTGACAATGACAAGCTCAATGTCATGGTTGCAGTGAACTTCTCAAAGAAAAAGAAGAAAATGCGTCTTGGTCAAGACCTGCTCAGAGAAGAAGTCAGAAACCAAACCCCTGATCCACTCACCAGAAGAGAACTTCTGAGCCAAGTCTCCAGCCTGTATGACCCACTAGGCCTTGTGACTCCTGCCAAGCAAAAAGGTGCCATCTTGGTAAGGAGAGCTTTTCAAGAAGCTAAAATAAAGTTCTGTTTAGAAGATACTTGGGATACTGCTTTGTCTGAAGGGCTTCGAGAAGATTCTATAAAGCTTCTAGAAGAGTATGCTAACTTGAGCCAAATTCAGTTTGCCAGATCTCTAACTCCACCAGATCCCTGCACAGAGCCCACTGCCATTACGTTCTCTGATGGAAGTGAGAATGCATATGGCGCAGTGATGTATCTTCGTTGGAACTGCAAAAGCGGCATCGTCGTGAGGCTGGTCGAGGCTAAAGCAAAGCTGACCCCTCTCGATCAGAAAGGTGATCCTGTGAAAGCAGAAATATGTGGAGCTGTGTTTGCTGCCCGTCTAAAAAACTACTTCCAGAGACACTGCCGTGTGAAAATCAAGAAATGGTATCATTTTGTTGACAGTCAAACTGTACTGGGAGCAATCCAGCGAGAAAGCTACGGTTACCAAACATTCTTTGCAAATCGTGTTGGGGAAATCCAGAGCAGTACTGATGTCAATGACTGGTGGTGGATTCCTGGGCAGGTGAACATCGCAGACATCATTACCAGAGGGGCCAGTCCTGGAGCCCTGACTGAGGACTCCGAGTGGCAGTTAGGTCCAAAGTTCCTCCAACTTCCTGATGATAAGTGGCCAAAAAGATCTGCCAAAGATGTTGCTGCACAAGCTCGAGATAAAGTTGAAAAAATCCAGAAAAAGACATTTGTAGCCATTCTGACCAGAGGTCACTTGAAGGCAGCCCAAGATCCAGCCCATGAAGTGTCCACAAGACCACCTGCTGGAGAAGTAATCCTGAGCCTAGTTGATGAAAAACGCTTCAGCAACCTGAGAAGACTGATTGGGACTGTGGCATGGATCTGGAGAGCAGCAAAAAAGTTCCTGAAAGTCAAGGTCACAGATCAAGAAAAGTGGGAGGCAGTACCATCATCGGGGATCCTTTCAATCAGTGAGAGACGAGATGTGTTCCGAGATCTCTGTCTTGCAGCACAAATGGGTGTGAACTTCCCCAACACTACAACAGACAGATTAGTCGTCTACAGAGATCAGACAATTGGACTTCTAGTTTGTGGTGGTCGAATTCAGAACTTCAACGAAGACCGCAAAGCTGTTCCTCTTTTACCATTCCAAGCTTGGATCTCCACCCTCTTAGCCAGAGAAGCACACAGCGAGGGACATTATGGAGTGGCAGGAACCCTTCTGCGGATGAGGAAGAAAGCATGGGTTATCAGGGGAAGAATTATTGCCCAAAAGGTTGTTGACAAGTGTATCATTTGCAAGAAAGCAAAAGCAAGAACCTGCAAGCAAATAATGGGAAACTTGCCTGTAGAGAGGTCAACTCCTTCTGCACCATTTGAGTTCACATCCATCGACCTATTTGGACCTTACCATGTGAAGGATGATGTCAGAAAGAGGGTGACAATGAAAGTCTGGGGTGTTGTGTTTTGCTGCATGTCCAGCCGAGCTATTCATGTTGAGATGGCAAATACATTATCTACAGAAAGCTTTCTGCTGGCTTACCAGAGGTTCACCGCAGTCCGAGGCCATCCTCGGAAAATCTGGTCTGATCCTGGTACCAACTTCGTTGGAGCAAAACCTGTATTAAAGGAGATGTATACTTACCTGAGAGAACAGAATCGAGAGTCACTTGAAGAGTATGCTGCCAAAAATGCACTGCAAAAACGTAAAATCTTACCAAGTCAAATTTTCTAATTTCAAGTCAAAACCTCTTATCACACTTAATATAAGTCAAAAACATATTTCTAAGTAAGACATAACAACTTGTTTTGAGACAATGCATCTTGAAAATCTTGATAAGGCAAAAAGTCTTGAAAATATCTTGTTTTGAGTCATTTCTTATTTGAAACAAGCTTTTTTGACATTTCATTAACATTTGCAGTTGTCATGAGGTTTGTAAAATGTGAAAAATCTTGTTTCAAGATAACAAACTAACTTGAATTAAGACAAATCTGTTTCTTTGATCAGCATGCCCACTCAAAGTATTAATCATTCTATTTTTTATACAGGTTCTGTTTAACTTTGAACAGACTCCATTGTCCTAATACAATTTCTTTAAACCAATAGTTCATTAACATTTTCTACATTGTATTTTTTTCCAAGGCTGAATACTACATAAACATACCTACTGTGCAGTTTATATTAAATAGACAAATAATGCAGGTTCATTTCACATATTTATTTTAACATATAATTTAACATATAATTGATTTTAATAAAATAAATGTGGTTAGGACAGATTAAGCGGCCGTGGGGCGGCCGTGGCGTAGTGGTAATGGCAGTCGTCCCCAATCGGAAGGTTGGAGGTTCGAATCCTGGTTCCCCATGTGTCGTTGTGTCCCCGGGCAAGACACTTAACCCCGAGTTGCTCCCGGTAGGACTGGATGGCGCCTTGCATGGGTCTGCCGCTACCGGTGTATGAATGTGTGTATGAATGGGTGGATGGTTGGTATTGTAAAGAGCTTTGGGGCCCCTCATAGGGGGCTGGAAAACGCTACATAAATAAGCTCCATTTACTATAAACATATTTTTCTACGTTTGGGACAAGGGGAAAAAATATAGTAAAAAAGGGATCCTTCGCACTCCTTCCCACATCTTCCCACACCTTCCCACACCTTGGCACTCCTTCGCACTCCTTGGCACTGGCACTCCTTAGTTATTAGTTATTTAGTACACAAAGAATGGGATTAACAATAACATTTTTATGGGTACCAGCACACATTGGGATAAAAGGAAATGAGACAGCAGATAAGATGGCAAAGAAGGCAACTCAAACTCAGATCAACTTCACAGTAAAAACAAGTAAATCAGAGGCAAAAAGTATCATTAAACAAAGACTGAAGAAAGAATGGCAGAAAAGATGGGATGAAGAAAGTAAAGGAAGATGGTTTTATGGGATCAAAATGACAGTAGGTGAAACACGAACTGGAAGAAGGAGCAGAAAGGAGGAAAGATTAATAACAAGACTAAGATTTGAACACACAGGACTTAATTATTCATTATTTCAAATAAAGAAACACAATACAGGCAAATGTGAGCACTGTGGACAAGATGAAACATTGCAACATGTTCTACAGGAATGTCAAAACTATGATCAAGACCGTAAATATATGAAGAGAGAATTTGAAGAGATAAAAGAAAAGTTTAACATAATAGCTGCACTACAACATAACTTAGAGAGTAAACATATCCAAATTATAATTAGATATTTTAAGAAAACAAAGTTGTTTAATAGAATTTGAAATACATATAGTTTAATCAGGCGTACACATTATCCCATGAAGAACCACACTCCATACCAGTGGTGGCGGTAATGCACACCTAAAGTGTTTTGCCAACCGCCATTAAACCCCATGAAGAAGAAGAAGAAGAACGGTGTGCGCATGCGTGAAGTAATTCGTAATCGTCTGCGCGGGCTCAGCAGCAACAACAGTAAGTAAAGTTTTGTAAATCACATTAGTTAATAAACTCGTGACAAACTTTGAACGATTATTTTGGGGCGTACAGTCAACAGCAGAATTTACCAACGGCTTACTAGCTGTGCCGATATTTTCGAGCTGTACATTTCGAGGCGATTTTTTCGAGATAGCTAGCTCGGACTGCAAGCTACCGTCCGAGCTAGCAACACAGTCGCCGTGCGGAGCCAGTAACAGTCTCATTGATTAAAATGAGTGCGTATTTGCTGCGGAGGTCGGACCGGAGCGGAACGCATGTAGGGCCTGGGGCTAGCAGTGTCCAGCTAACACTGGACTGTTGTGATGGTATGCTAAATGAGCTGGTTGGAAAAAAAAGAGCTGGAGTTTAATGTTTTTGTTTGCTCTGTTAGGCCACGAAGAGTCCTAAACTCTTAAATAGGTGCTCAAAAGGAGAGAGAGAGTATTTGTATAAAAAAGAATTTATTATGACAGGCATAATGATTAATCAGCGTACAGACATAAAATACATTTATATGCATACAGTGGCCTCTCTTCTGACTAAGATATGGTGTTCTGGTGTGCGTTATCTCTGTAGATGGATGTGCGAGCAGAGTCTTAAATCAGTAAAACTGTTTTCTAGATGTGAACTCTAAGTGTATTAGCCTTTAAGTAATAATGTAGTCTATCATAGTAGTATATATATTATGTGTGATGTGTTCTGGTTATCGAGCACAATGTATTGTTGTCTGTGGACCAGCGGCAGTAACTATGTTACCTGCACTGGATGAAGAGAAACTACTTGATTAAGTTATGATTATATGAAAAATGGGCTCCGATGGTAACTAAACTAGTAAACCATGTAATTCGTGTTTGTCTAAAGTCCAGAGAGAATAGTTTAATCAAACAGTAACATTTCCTGAGCATATAAAATCAGTAAACGGTGTATAAAACAGTGTCATAACTCTTCAGCCACTAAGCCTAAAATGTCTCAGAAATATGTTTAACATTAAACGATAAAACTTATCCCCTATACATGTACTGCCCATCATTAATGACTTTTTTTAATCATGTGCTTAAAAAAAAAAACATTTCCCCCTCTTATATCTGTCAGCATTGGCTGTGGTCACACAAAGATAAATGTTAATGTTACATGAACTAAGCAGAGGGGTATTAATCTACTGCTGATGGAGAATGTGCAGAGGCCCCAAACACACCTGCTTCATGGGTATTTGTCTAAACAAGAATGTTCAATGTCTCTGTTGGTGAATGTGGTATATTGACATACTTTCCATCCACAAACTTTTAAAATAAGGTTGAGATTTCACATTCCTCTCCTTGCTCTTTTCCACAGATTTGGAAAAACACGATCCAAGTCGCCTTCAGTGGTGAGTTGTCTCCAAACCTAACCCAGCCATCCATTTTGATCTGAAAGTACTGTAATCCTGTAAAAAAGTAATTTTTTACATTTTTGAAAAAATTAGACAGGTTAATTTGAAATATGTTTAAAAATGATTGACTGTTTTCACTTCTTATTTTAAAATTTAATGTTTCTATTTATAAAACATTTAGGCTTAGAAATATTGTTGGTTTTTATTTCACTCCCAGATGTATCACAAAAAATGGAGACGACTGGTGGAGTCTAGTGACTCAGAAGAGAATCCAGGTCCCTCAAATGAGAACCCAGAACTTTCTTTTGCTGATAGCCCAATAGACATACAGATACACAACCAACCTGATACAGGAGAAGATGAATATCAAGATGATTGCCTCCTGCCAAACAGTGATACAGTAGTGAAAGTGATGTAGAAATTGGAACTTTGTCCGAGGAGGAACCAAGTGATCTGAGAAGTGATTTGGTTAAATGGGCTGTAAAGAATAAGGTGACATGCACATCAGTAGATGAGCTGCTATTGGTGCTACGCAAACATGGACACCGGCTACCAAAAGATGCCAGAACCCTGTTAGGAAATCCCAGTGAAATAGACGTCACAGATCTATGTGGTGGCCAGTTCCTCTACTTTTTCATTCATTCAACCTTTATTTAGTCAGGTAAATCTCATTGAGCCTCGAGGGCTCATTTACAAAAGCGACCTGCTACAAACTAAAGAATGATGAACAGCAATGATACAAATACAGGTAGTCCCCGAATTACGAGCGCTCTGATCTACGAGGTTCCAGACTTACGAGCTGGCGAATTTTTGGAAAAAACGAAAAAAATACTGAGTTTTCATGTGTTTTTTCACCACAGTTAGTTAGCTAAGCATATGGACACACGTTTCCGATCATTTTTATGCACTCATAAGCAGTTTTTGGATGAAAATAGAGTGTTTGTAGTCGCGCTAGCGAAACCGTTCCAATTTACGAGCGAAATTCCGGATTTACGAGAGACATGGCGGCCGTTCCAAATTACGAGATTTCCGGTTTACGAGCGCCTCGTTGTAACGGATCTCGCTCGTAAATCGGGGACTACCTGTACATTAAACAACAAACAACAGAAAAAAGAAAAAAAATGTAGGAGAGAAATAGAAAGTGAAATGCAAAGTATCAAAACTTTGGTGTGGAGACAGGACTTCTGAAAATGTGCTCACAGTATCCCAATTTTTTTTCAACAGAAAATGAGATACAGCTAAATTTCAATGTAGATGGTGTACCATTATTTAAATCATCAAATGTACAAATTTTGCCCATTCTCTGCAGTGTGAAAAAGTTAGAGCCGTTTATTGTTGCATTAATTTGTGGAACTGCAAAGCCAAACAGTGAGCCAAAGCCAGGCAGCATCAGGCCTCAGAGTAAAAAACCTTGGCCTTATCGGAAAAGCAAGACAAAACAGAGCCTAAGCTGTCCCAGGCTCTCTCAGAGCTGCAAACTCAAGAACTCCCAGAAAACCTCTTCTGCAATAATGATGAATCAACCTGACTTCGTGGTTGCATGAAGGTGGTACCGTTTGCATCAGACATTAGAACGTAACCAACTTTGTTATGCACACGGAAAGGCCTCGTATGATAAGACACACCAATTCTCTGTTTTAACGTTATGGCTGCAATGATCAAAAAGTATGAAATACAAAACTGCATCTGACAATCGGTCACAAAATTTCCTTCACAGGTATAGTTTGTTCAAAATATGACTACTGTCTTACAGCATGTATATTTTTTTATTTATTTTAGGTCAAAAAGCTACCAAGAAGTCTAGAAATGTTTTTCCTTGTGAGGGTATGTTAAATTTTTTTTCACCACTGATTAATTTGGGGGTATACCACATCAAAAGAGGATAGTTATACCTTGGTGGTGGGTCATGTCACACAAGGTGGACTGACAATTCTAGAATCATTGGAGGTATGCAATTGTTCTTACTGCAAACGCACAGCTAAGTCACTTACACTTTTTGTTACATATTTCACAATAAAAATAAGCCACATCCTGCACATAATAAGCTAATCCATGTAACTTTTATTTCTTTTTTTAAGAACAAATCTATGTAGTATTTCAATCACCACCATATCAGTAACAGGCTAATTACTTACTATAGATGTAAAATCACTTTTATTTTAATTTATTTTTTACTGTTGACTGTTTTATTATAGATGACTTTGCTCTTCCAACTCCTCCTAAAAGGATGAATGCACAGTCAGGTAAATATTGCACAACTATCATCTTGGGGTACTTGGAAACCTTGTGTAAAGTAATTTACATTTTTGACATATTAACACTTATGTTTAAACCCTCTAAAATGCAGAAAGAACCCCGATGGACATCCCTTCAAGCACTCAATCTCAAATCTTGGGATGCAATGGTAGCAGGAGTCCCTCTGAGTCTCTTTCTAATGATCAAAGGTATTTAATTTAAATATGATCAAAATTAGAGATGTAACAATTCATCTAACTCACGATGCGATGTGTACCAATTTTGCTGTTGCATGCTTTAAACAGATCAGTCAGACCTGGCCAAGACAGTCCCTTTCTCAGAGGCGGCGTTGGAGGTCGAGGTCTTCCTCTCGTGGACAAAGGTAAATTGTTATCAAAAGTATAATATTGATAACCTGGATTATTCTGATAATTCAAACATTTCCAGAAATGTAGATTAATTTATCTTTTTAATTACAATAATGCATTATTATTTGAATGTTAATGAGAAATTGGTGTTATTATTTTTTAAAGAATAAACCTAACATAGTATTTGGATATTAAAGTTTTCAGAGTCAGAGTCAGAGAGTCTTTATTGTCATTTGCACCGCATGTGGTACATGTGATGAAAACGAGATTATGTACACGGGGTCCCAGTTACATCCAACAACAAATGCAAGAGAAAAACAGTAATAACATCTAGAATTAACTAAGAAAAACATCAACTAGTAATACACTAAGCCTAATATATTTATTACCTATCACCTATTTCAAGGTGGAAAGAAACAAAATCTTTGCAGGTTGCTGGAAATATCTTACTCAAAATCATTTTTTTAATTGATACATTTTTTCCCATGGTTCTACACTAACTTCTTGCACTGATTGCACTGGTGTTTCTAAACTTTTTTTTGGTTCACCAGCACAGTTAGTGCACCCAAATTTTCAACCGCGTCATATTTAACATGATAGTTTTACAGGTTCTCTCTTTATTTTATTTATTTATCTGGCTTATATTCCACAATCTTAAAATATGATTCATCATGCCAACAGAAATATGTCTTTGTGTTTCAGGAAAAACAGGACCTCAAAGCCCCCAGGAAAACTCTCCCTCTCCTGTCCAATTCTGATTGTGTGTTCGTCCAACTGCCTGCTCACGGTAGGAGATGTGCCCATCACAACATTTCCCAAAGACATTTTATGTTTAAACATTTGAAGTTGTAGTGGCTCCCTCATTTTTCATGGTGCCCAGTAGTATACTCTCCATTTTTCATAGCAAAAATTGTTTTTATTTTGTTGAAGGTGTTTTATATTATTTTTTAAAAATATAATCAAGTGTTAACTACAGTTGTAATTGGGAGTAGTAGTTGTTGCATTGCTGCTGAAACCATTGTGATAAAATAAATGTGTTGAAGTTAAAGAATACCTTTCATTTTTTGTCATTACAGAAAATGTTTGAAGGTTTTGACAAGACATGTATTATTACGTTTGTTGGTTAAATTTGATAACGGGTTGGAGAAACATTTGAAACATCTGTAGAACTAAAAATGAGTAAAAGTTTTAGGGATGTATACTAATTTTAAGCATCACACGCTCAATTGTAGTAAAATATTGCTAAGAATGAGATTTTTTGCAGCTAGGTTTAAGATTGTTTATCTTGTAAAAAGATAAAATGTCTTATTTTTAGAAATCGTGTCAAGACAATTTTCACTTGTTGGAAGATCTTTTTGCGTATTTCAGTCAAAAAAAAATCTAATTTTAAGTTGTTTTAAACTTGTTTTCAGAGTAGACTTTTCTCCAGTGTACTACTTTTGAGCATCAGAATCTTATTATAAGACAAGAAAAGCTCACAATTGTAGTAAAATATTGCTCAAAACTAGAGTTTTGTAGCTAGTTTCAAGATTCCGCATATCTTGTTTTCACTTGTTACCAGATCTTTTTGCTTATTTCAATCAAAAAAAAAACTAATTTTAAGTTGTTTTAAACTTGTTTTCAGAGTAGACTTTTCTCCAGTGTACTACTTTTGAGCATCAGAATCTTATTATAAGACAAGAAAAGCTCACAATTGTAGTAAAATATTGCTCAAAACTAGATTTTTGTAGCTAGTTTCAAGATTCCGCATATCGTTTTCACTTGTTACCAGATCTTTTTGCTTATTTCAATCAAAAAAAAAACTAATTTTAAGTTGTTTTAAACTTGTTTTCAGAGTAGACTTTTCTCCAGTATACTACTTTTGAGCATCAGAATCTTATTATAAGACAATAAAAGCTCACAATTGTAGTAAAATATTGCTCAAAACTAGATTTTTGTAGCTAGTTTCAAGATTCCGCATATCTTGTTTGACTTGAACAAAATGTCTTATTTTAAGAATCTTGTCAAGTGAATTTTCACTTGTTCCATTGGCAGATTTTTTTGCTTATTTCAAGCAAAAAAATCTTATTTTACATTTTTTTTTTCTTATTTTTAGAGGGGCATTTTTTCCAGTGTGAAACCAACTGGACATGGAAAATCCTGCCAGCTGACTCTCCTCACCGGAACGGAGCTGCCGAAGCTGCTGTCAGGATTACCAAAAAAGCACTCCAAAGTCTTGGTAATGTAGAAGGTCTTACCTTCAGTGAGTTCCTTACAGTACTCCAGTTAGCTGCCAACCTTGCCAACGAAAGGCCTATTGACGCCAAAATTCAGAGTACAGAAGAGAGAATCCAGTACATCACACCAAACACTTTACTACTTGGACGAGCTACACAGAATGGTGACTTTAAAAGTATTGACTATACTGTCTACCCCTTCAAACGACTCCAACAAATGCAAAACATGGTCAACAACTTCTGGAAGTCCTGGAGCCAGCTCGCTGGTCCAAACCTCTTCATTCGCAGTAAGTGGCACACTACTGAAAGAAATGTTGCTGTTGGAGACATAGTTTGGCTCTGCGACCAAAACGCACTAAGAGGGCAGTTCAAGCTTGCAAAAGTTATCAGTGTGAATCCAGATCCCAGAGGTGTCGTCCGAGATGTCTATGTGAAAGTCTCTCCAAGTTCCAGTGTTTTGTTGAAGACTCCGAAACCTGTCACCAGAGATCCCAAGACAGTTTACCAAAGTACCATACTGCATCGGGATGTCCGGCGCCTTGTTGTCCTTGTACCGGTTGAAGATCAAGTAAAGTGTGACTAGCTCGACGGAAAAGGTACGATCTTTCTGTGTTTACCACATAAGGATCGAGTGGGAGGTGTCACGGCAACCTGGCGCCGCCCACACCGTGCGCACCACACACACACTGCACATGCTCTGCACAGCAGCATGTCTGTGAGGCCTGACAAGGTGAGCTTAATTTAAATCAGCTGGCAGCTCGTGCCAGCACTATAAGAACAACAGCAAACCAGCCATGCTGTAAAAAACACAGCAAGCAGGGCGGGCAGCAGCAGACACAGAGACTTGAAACCTGTGAGGAAAGGGACTTTAAACTTAAAGGACTATCGGTAAGCTCATTGAAGCCAGCCACTAGGGAGCACAAGCCAGTGTATCTCTTGTGCCGGTCCCAAGCCCGGGTAAATGGTGAGGGTTGTGTCAGGAATGGCATCCGACGTAAAACACTTGCCAAAACCATAATGCGAGTTCATCAAAGTGATGCTCCACAGGTTGGATGTGATGGGGAGGAGAAAGATACATTTTGGAAAGATTTGGATGAAGTGATAGAGAGTATTCCCAGGGAGGAAAGAGTGGTGATTGGAGCAGACCTGAATGGACATGTTGGTGAAGGAAACAGAGGGGATGAGGAAGTGATGGGTAGGTTTGGTGTCAAGGAAAGAAACCAGGAAGGACAGATGGTGGTGGATTTTGCCAAGAGAATGGAAATGGCTATAGTCAATACCTATTTCCAAAAGAGGGAGGAACATAGAGTGACATATAAGAGTGGAGGAAGGAGTACACAGGTCGACTACATTCTGTGTAGAAGAGGAAACCTGAGGGAGATTGGAGACTGTAAGGTTGTAGCAGGGGAGAGCGTGGCCAGACAGCATCGGATGGTTGTGTGTAGAATGACTGTTGTTGCGAAGAAGAGAAAACGAGTAAAACCAGAGAAGAAGACCAAATGGTGGAAGCTAAAGAAGGAAGAATGTTGTGAGAAATTCAGAGACGAGCTGTTAAAGGCTCTGGGTGGTAAGAAAGAGCTTCCAAGTGACTGGGCTACTACAGCAACAGTAATTAGAGAGACAGGTAGGAAGGTACTTGGTGTGTCATCTGGACAGAGAATAGATGATAAGGAAACCTGGTGGTGGAATAGTGAAGTGCAGGACGCCATCCAAAGAAAGAGATTAGCCAAGAAGAAATATGACAGTGAGAGGACTGAAGAGAGGAGACAGGAATATAAGGAGATGGGACATAGAGCAAAGAGGGAAGTAGCTAAGGCAAAGCAGAGGGCGTACAATGAGTTATATGGGAGACTGGACACTAAAGAGGGCGAGAAGGACTTGTACCGATTGGCAAGACAGAGGGATCAGGCTGGAAAGGATGTGCAGCAGGTTAGGCTTATTAAAGATGGGAATGGGAATGTTCTAACAAGTGAGGAGAGTGTGATGGGAAGATGGAAGGATTACTTTGAGGAGCTAATGAATGAAGAGAATGAAAGAGAAAGAAGAGTGGAGGTCATAGAAACTGTGGACCAGGAAGTGGGAAAGATTAGTGAGGGTGAAGTCCGGAAAGCTCTGAAAAGAATGAAGAAGGGGAAGGCAGTAGGACCTGATGACATACCAGTGGAGGTTTGGAAATGTCTTGGAGAGATGGCAGTGAGGTTTTTGACTCAAATATTTAATGGAATATTTGAGGGTGAGAAAATGCCTGAAGAATGGAGAAGAAGTGTGCTGGTTCCCATTTTTAAGAACAAGGGTGATGTACAGAGTTGTAGCAACTACAGGGGAATTAAGTTGATGAGCCACACAATGAAGATCTGGGAGAGAGTTGTGGAAGCAAGACTTAGACAAGATGTGACTATCTGTGAGCAGCAGTATGGTTTCATGCCAAGAAAGAGCACCACAGATGCCATCTTTGCTTTGAGGATGTTGATAGAGAAGTACAGAGAGGGTCAGAAAGAACTCCATTGTGTGTTTGTGGATTTAGAAAAAGCTTATGACAGGGTACCAAGAGAAGAGGTGTGGTATTGCATGAGGAAATCTGGAGTGGCAGAAAAGTATGTTAGACTGGTACAGGACATGTATGAGGACAGCAGGACAGTGGTGAGATGTGCTGTAGGAGTGACAGATAGCTTCAAGGTGGAGGTGGGATTGCATCAAGGATCGGCTCTGAGCCCCTTCTTGTTTGCTCTGGTGATGGACCGACTAACAGATGAGGTCAGGCAGGAATCCCCATGGACTATGATGTTTGCAGATGACATTGTGATCTGTGGTGAGAACAGGGAACAAGTGGAAGAGAACTTGGAGAGGTGGAGGTATGCTCTTGAAAGAAGAGGAATGAAAGTCAGTCGTAGTAAGACAGAGTACATGTGTGTGAATGAGAGGGAGGCCAGTGGAACAGTGAGGCTACAAGGAGCAGAGGTCACAAAGGTGCAGGACTTCAAGTACTTGGGGTCCACTGTCCAGGGAAATGGGGAATGTGGTAAAGAGGTGAAAAAGAGAGTCCAGGCAGGATGGAGTGGATGGAGAAAAGTTTCAGGAGTGATTTGTGACAAAAAGGTGTCAGCAAAGGTCAAAGGAAAAGTTTACAAGACAGTGGTGAGACCAGCTATGTTGTATGGTCTGGAGACAGTGGCATTGACAAAGAGACAGGAGAAAGAACTGGAAGTGGCAGAAATGAAGATGTTGAGGTTCTCCTTAGGAGTGACAAGGATGGATAAGATCAGGAATGAGATCATCAGAGGTACAGCACATGTTAAACAACTGGGAGATAAAGTTAGGGAGGCCAGACTGAGATGGTTTGGACATGTCCAGAGGAGGGACAGTGGGTATATTGGTAGAAGGATGTTAGAAATGCAGCTGCCAGGAAAAAGACAAAGAGGGAGACCAAAGAGGAGATATATGGATGCAGTTAGAGAGGACATGGAGGTAGTTGGAGTGAGGACAGAGGATGCAGAGGACAGAGTGAGGTGGAGGAGGATGACTCGCTGTGGCGACCCCTGAAAAGGGAAAAGCCAAAAGAAGAAGAAGAAGAAGAAGAGGTAAGCTCATTGATTGGAGTTTTTAAGGTGCTTTTTGGATCTGTTTCTTTTAGGTGGAGGAAGACAAAATTAATTTGAGTAATCACTGAATGTGTAAATGTTTGTTCTATATAAATTGTTCTGCATAAAAGATAAGTCTATTCAAGTAATTATTGAATATTTATCTGAGCATTTATTGTATAAATTTGTAGCAAAGTATTTAATTTATTTGTGTTTCTGTTTGAAGGTTTTTCACCTGAACACCTGACATTCTGAAAAGCTGATTAACTGATCATCTGATTAGCTGAACACCTGACATTCTGAAAAGCTGATTAACTGATCATCTGATTAGCTGAACACCTGACTAGTTGTAACCACTGTTGACTAAATCAACTGTATCATCTGTACAACTG
Organism: Garcialebias charrua; assembly: GCA_038048925.1. NCBI lineage: Eukaryota > Metazoa > Chordata > Actinopteri > Cyprinodontiformes > Rivulidae > Garcialebias > Garcialebias charrua. The sequence continues at coordinate 53,605 of JBBPBX010008099.1, forward strand.
TTGGAATAAAAAAGGAAAGCTGAGTGAAAAAGGAAGTCTGGTCCTGGTCCTTCAAGTGCGGACACCTCACAGTAACTGGAGCGCTTGACAGACACTCTCCACTGCACACCTGTAGAACGAGGTGAGAACTGGGCTGCTCAGACCAGTTTGTCTCAGCCGTCTGAGGAAGTAGAGTCTCTGATGACCTTTCTTGATCAGGCTGGTGGTGTTGTTGCTCCAGCTGAGGTTATCATTCATGTGTACACCCAAGTATTTGTAGCTGGAGACCACTTCCACTGCAGACCCACCTATTTTCAGTGGGGCGTGGGTGTGTTTGTTCCTTCTGAAGTCCACAATCATCTCCTTTGTCTTCTTCACATTCATGTGAAGATTATTCTCTTTGCACCAGCTCTCCAGGTGTTCCACCTCCTGTCTGTAGCTGGACTCATCATTGTTTGTGATGCATCCCACCACCGCTGTATCATCTGCAAACTTAACAATATGACAGCCTGGAAGTGTGGCTGTACAATCATATGTGAGCAGAGTGAACAGAAGGGGGCTCAGCACACATCCCTGAGGAGAGCCAGTGCTGAGGGTTATGGTGGAGGAGGAGAAGTTGTGGATCTTCACGGACTGTGGTCTGTCTGTTAAGAAGTCTAGTACCCAGTTACAAATAGAGGGGCTTAGTCCAAGTGTAGATAGTTTGTCTATCAGAGTTTGGGGGATCATGGTGTTGAAGGCAGATGTGAAGTCCACAAAGAGCAGACGCACGTATGAGTCCTTCTGATCCAGGTGGGTGAGAGCAGTGTGGACCACGGAAGAAATGGCGTCCTCTGTTGATCGGTTCTCACGGTATGCGTATTGATGAGGGTCCTCATTGATGTTGACGGTTGCCTTGATGTGGGACATGACCAGTTTCTCAAAACATTTAGCGACTATCGGGGTGAGGGCCACCGGTCTATAGTCATTCAGACCAGTCACTGTGGAGCTATATATATATATATATATATACTGTATATATATAGTCTCCTATATATATAGGAGTTGATCACAATAAGATGTAGGCCGCATTATATGCCACGTGACTATTCAGTGATCGTAATCAGCGTTATTTACATAGCACCCGATGCTAATGCTAATGACGCCCAGGGAGAGATTCATGACTTACTCACCTCGCTGCAGTGTAAATATCCTGAGGGGCTTTTCATTGTTTGCGGGGACGTCAATCACGTAGATCTCCAAGTGTCCCTCCCAGCCTTCAATAAGAACGTCTTCGCAGCTACGAGAGGAGATAAAATACTCGACCAAGTCTTCACAAATGTAAAGGGGGCATACACGGCGAAGACACGCCCAGCGCTCGGATCTTCCGATCACGACTCTCTGATTCTGGCCCCAAGAGAACTCCCTCCACTCAGGCGCTCAAAGCCGGAACAAAGAGAAATAACAATCTGGCCTCAAGATAGTTCCCCCATGTTGAGAGACTGTTTTGAGAGGACAAACTGGTCTGTTTTCAGAGAAGCAGCCACTGATGGTAGTTCAGTGGACATGGAACTGTACGCTTCCTCAGTCCTGGGTTACATCAGTACATGCTCTGAAAATGTATCCATAAAAAAATATGTGAAATCCTACCCGAACCGGAAACCCTGGTTAAATAAAGAAGTTCACGCCTTGCTAGCAGCCAGAGACACTGCATTCAAGTCAGGAGATAAAGTGGAACTGAGAAAGAGCAGGAATGAACTGAAGGATGGCATTAAGAAGGCCAAGGCCACGTATGCACAGAGGATCGAGGGACAGTTCACCTCACAAGACCCACGGAGCATGTGGAAGGGTATTAAATGCATAACAGATTACAAAGGCAAAAACAAACAATGCCCCAGGGACCCATCTCTGCCTGATGCCCTCAATAAGTTTTATGCACGTTTTGATGATCCAAACAGACCTGCTAGCACCAGACTCACCTCATCACCAGATGAAGAGCATCTCAGGGTGTCCGCAGCAGAAGTGAGAGGCAGTCTCAGAAAGATTAATCCTCATAAAGCAACCGGACCAGACAACATCCCAGGGAAAGTTCTGAAGGAATGTGCGGACCAGCTCTGTGAGGTGCTGGCTGACATCTTCACCACCTCACTTGCACTGGAGTCAGTTCCCACCTGCCTGAAGACCGCGACCATCATCCCAGTCCCAAAGAGCTCCACAGTGACTGGTCTGAATGACTATAGACCGGTGGCCCTCACCCCGATAGTCGCTAAATGTTTTGAGAAACTGGTCATGTCCCACATCAAGGCAACCGTCAACATCAATGAGGACCCTCATCAATACGCATACCGTGAGAACCGATCAACAGAGGACGCCATTTCTTCCGTGGTCCACACTGCTCTCACCCACCTGGATCAGAAAGACTCATACGTGCGTCTGCTCTTTGTGGACTTCACATCTGCCTTCAACACCATGATCCCCCAAACTCTGATAGACAAACTATCTACACTTGGACTAAGCCCCTCTATTTGTAACTGGATACTAGACTTCTTAACAGACAGACCACAGTCCGTGAAGATCCACAACTTCTCCTCCTCCACCATAACCCTCAGCACTGGCTCTCCTCAGGGATGTGTGCTGAGCCCCCTTCTGTTCACTCTGCTCACATATGATTGTACAGCCACACTTCCAGGCTGTCATATTGTTAAGTTTGCAGATGATACAGCGGTGGTGGGATGCATCACAAACAATGATGAGTCCAGCTACAGACAGGAGGTGGAACACCTGGAGAGCTGGTGCAAAGAGAATAATCTTCACATGAATGTGAAGAAGACAAAGGAGATGATTGTGGACTTCAGAAGGAACAAACACACCCATGCCCCACTGATAATAGGTGGGTCTGCAGTGGAAGTGGTCTCCAGCTACAAATACTTGGGTGTACACATGAATGATAACCTCAGCTGGAGCAACAACACCACCAGCCTGATCAAGAAAGGTCATCAGAGACTCTACTTCCTCAGACGGCTGAGACGAGCTGGTCTGAGCAGCCCAGTCCTCACCTCCTTCTACAGGTGTGCAGTGGAGAGCATCCTGTGCTCCAGCATCAACGTGTGGCATGGAGGCTGCACAGTTGAAGAGAGGAAAGCTCTGCAGAGAGTGGTGAAGGCTGCACAGAAGTCTGTTGGAGTCAGTCTCCCCACCATCACAGACATTTACACCTCTAGATGCAGGAAAAGAGCCACCTGTATCATGAAAGACCTCACTCATCCAGCACACTCACTCTTTGCCCCACTCCCCTCAGGACGGAGGTTGAGGAGCATCAAGTGTAGAACCACTAGACTGAGGAACAGCTTCTACCCTGAGGCTGTTAGACTCATGAATAAATAAAAATAAAATTAAAATAAACACTGCAAAATATCACATCATGGTGATGCTGATATGTTTTCTTGTTGCTGTGTTCATCTGTGTTCATCTGTGACCATCTGCTCATACAAACTCATGTTCGTGCTGCTGTTTATTCCCACTATATTAGGCTTAGTGTATTACTAGTTGATGTTTTTCTTAGTTAGTTCTCGATGTTATTACTGTTTTTCTCTTTCATTTGTTGTTGGATGTAACTGGGACCTCGTGTACATAATCTCGTTTTCATCTCATGTACCACATGCGGTGCAAATGACAATAAAGACTCTCTGACTCTGACTCTCTATATATATATATATATATATATATATATA
>JBBPBX010008100.1:0-20083 GCA_038048925.1 Garcialebias charrua
ACCACATGTGGCCCGAGTCTGAAGTATTGTCTCCTCTGTGACAGCTGGGAGGCCTTTGTGTCTCTCCTTCTCTGTGGGCATGTCCCTACAAAGCACAACAGTTCATCAGGAATAATGGGATTATGTCCCAGATTGATAACCAGCTCGTGTGTGGGCCGTGGATTTCTACCTGACCCTGTGCCATGACAGCCACACCGATGTCCGCTGTGGACAAACGACAGGGACACACGACTCTACCTGAAGACCTGGAGCTTCACTGTCAGGCTTGACAGTTCATGAGGCACCTTTAGCTTCACAGCTCTTACGCAGTGGTGTAGTCTACGTGATACTCGGGTATCAATCAATCAATCAATCAATCACCTTTATTTAACCAGGTAGAGCCCATTGAGATCGAGATCTCTTTTACAAGGGTGACCTGGTCAAGTGGTCAGCAGCACACGTCACATTGGCAATAGGCATTTGCACTTATCAAAAAGAAAATAAAGAAAACTACAATCACAGTAAACAGATGTTGACAGTTCAAAACCAACAGGATATGACAGATTTCTATATACATTATATACAAAACAAGCAGACAAAAAAACCAACAATGACATGTATATTGGATAAGTAGTGGTTAGAAACATCTGCAATGGTCAAGTTTCTTGATGACATTTTCTACTACGGTTGACATAAAGGATCCAGGAGAGATGAATGTTGATAGTTTCAGATCTTTCTGTAAGTTGTTCCAGGCTGAGGGGACGGCGAAGCTGAACGCTCTTTTTCCTAGTTCAGTTCTGACAGGAGGAACTGACAGGAGGACTAAATCGTTAGAGCGCAGGGAGTATTGACTGTGTGATGTTTGTATTAAGGAGGTGAGGTATGACGGGACCAGGTTTAGGAGGGTCTTGTAGATGAAGGATATCCAGTGGGTATATGGAGTATACCCACTAGAAAAGTTTAAGAATTGCAGTATACCCACTTAAAAGTGCCCAATGGTACATGACATACCATTAGGTACATGTCATTGATACGTTAAACTGTAGTTAAACGCTTCCATAACAATCTATCTGTGTGCAGCGCTTTTCTTTGATATGGTTTTATAAATTCTACAACATGTTTTTAATACAAAGCCAGATGTTGTACAAAGTTTGTTGTTCATTTATTCAAATATAAGCATCAGAGAAATTTGGAACTGTTCAATATGCTTAAAAAGCCAAATAAATTGACGATTACATTTTACTAACCAGTGTACTTTGGTTTCTAAGCACAGTATGCCCACTACAAAAATGTAGACTACACCACTGCTCTTACGTCATGAATTATGACCCTGGTCTTAACTCAGAAACCCTGGTCGTAGAAGGAGGGGATCACTTTGCCAAAGGTATTACCTTCAAAATGGTCTAAAGCATTAGAAATACTGTATATAGTTAGATTTATACAAATACTCCCTTTAAGTAACATTATGTTACTATAGGATAACTGCAACAAGTCCAACTGTGTCAAGGCAGAACAATCCAGCTTTGTTATTGAAGCATAAACCAAACATTTATATAGTTGATATGAAAATGTTAATCCTTAAACAAAAACTATCTGCGGTACTATGCAAATTTGTGAGTTACCCCTAATTTCTTTACATTTTGCTTCCAAGTAGCTAGACTTTTGTTAATTTATTTTGATCAGCATTCAGACTTTCTAAAGATCTTTCAGATATTTCTCAGAGCCTGGACCTTTCCAGTTTTAGGATCTATACTGTTTTTAGTGTCTGTAGCGTGTAGCGTAAAAACAATTGCCAAGTCTTTGTACGACTAGTTCCCTGTGGTGACCCCTGACGAAGGGAGAAGCCGAAAGAAGAAGAAGAGAAAAAAAAACAGTTTGTAGTGTCAGATAAACCACTTAAATTTGACCCATGCATTATTCAGGTATACATGCTCCTAAACCCAACAAATGTACCATTGTTGTTGTCCATTTTAAATGGAATTTTGAGGCATTTTGTTAGCAGCATTCTGGACTCAAAGACCATTTGTTTCACTTCTTCAGTGAAATGGATAAAAACTACCAAAGACAACAACTTGACAGCTAAAAAACTATATTTTAGCAAGAGATATTAGCTGAAAACTAAACATTATGTAGATGAGTAGCTGAAGGATGAAGCATCTATCAGATCCAGTATCAGGCCTGTCTCTTAAAACATACAACTTTCAAATACAGTCTACTTTGTTTTCTCTAACTCTTATGCTGCTCAATATGCTGCCATGAGCAACTAGACAAAAACAGGTGAAAAAGAAGCCAAAGTTAAAAAATAAATAAATAAAAACCTTAAATGATCTTCAGAAAGTCTAACGACGTATGAACGTAAAATGTTCAATCTCACAAAATAAATGGTACCCAGTACTCCACTGTGGGGCACACCAAGTCTTGATATGATGTCCAGACAACAAATTTAACATAAACTTGACAGCTAATTGCACAACTTAGACATAATTGTCACAAAAATAATAATAAAAAAAGACATCACAAATTTAGTTTGGCTCTTTTTAGCAGTTTTGTTTACTTCAGCAGATAGTGAAGGTCACCAGTCTCAGCTGAAGGTTTTTTGTGGGTTCAAAAAAGGCGTTCAATACAGGATCAACTGGACTTTATTTGTTGCAGAAAACGTTTCGACTTCTGTCCAGAAGTCTTTTTCAATTCTGAATGGAAGCTGTGAGAACGAGAAGTTTTATACAGGCTTACAAGTCACGCACCAACATATGAAATTGGAAACTGAGATAACACCACAAATTAACTAAAATGCCCATTCTATTTAAATTGACAAAACGACACATCCCAGCTTAAACAAAAGGGGGTTTGTAACACATACATGTAAATTGAAAGATCACACCTAACAGTAGGAGGTTCCCTTGAGGTCTCTGTTAGAAGACACAAAACTGTATGTAAATTGACAAACAACACCTCCCAAACAACAACAGAGGCTACTCAGAGAACTTTGTTAGTCTAATTTACAGACAAGGCATCCCTGCTCCCATCCGGTGTAAAACGTTTCGGAATCAAATCCAAAACTTTTTTTTTTTTTTTGTGGGTTACAACCTGGAAAGTTGGAGGACTGAAGCAGGAAGCATGCAAATATTATTAATAATAAAAAGATGATCTACAGAAAGTCTAATGACAAACTTTAAGAAATTAGAAGAAAGCCTGGCTCATTTAAAGAAGAAAAATTTGGATTGTCAAATCTACGTAAAATGTTCAATCTCACAAAATAAATGGTACCCAGTACTCCACTGTGGGGCACACCAAGTCTTGATATGATCCAGACAACAAATTAACATAAACATGACAGCTAATTGCACAACTTAGACATAATTGTCACAAAAATAATAATAAAAAAAGACATCACAAATTTAGTTTGGCTCTTTTTAGCAGTTTTGTTTACTTCAGCAGATAGTGAAGGTCACCAGTCTCAGCTGAAGGTTTTTTGTGGGTTACAACCTGGAAAGTTGGAGGACTGAAGCAGGAAGCATGCAAATATTAATAATAATTAAAAATAAATAAAAAGCTTTCATCTGCATATAAGCCTCACATCCAGGCAAAACAAATATGATTTTGTTCAGCAAAGCAGTCATCTGGAGGTAAATATTAACTAGCTGGAGCTGCTTGTGTCACATTTTTCTGCACACTCCGAACCAGGTGACAAACAAATACAATTTCTTGTCACCTGCACGGAAGAGACCCGCAGTGGTCTGCAAAAGTTCCCTCTGAGGGCTAAAAATGAAGGATCTGTGGCACATGTCTCCCACCCAGAACCAGCTCGATGCCGTCGACACTTTCAGTTTTGCCTCACATCTGATAAGAGTTTGTTTGTTGCACACTTACCGATTCGCCGACTGTAAAATAACCCGACGAAGAGGGTTCGTGTGTGAGCTCAGAGCCCGGGGAAGCGACAGGGATGCGTCAGGTGGTGAAGTGAAGGAGGAAACCTGCGTGGAGGACGACTCATGTCCACTCGATCGTCTTTCTGTAGTTTTTATTTGCTGCCTCCGATCAGCTCTGCTCCAACAGATCTCCACTCGGCTGAGTCCACACTCCAGCAGAAAGGCGTTCACAACGAGCCGAGCACGGATCCTGCAAACTACAGCTCACTTTGGCATGCTTTACATAACAGCATCATCCGCTTTTTCTGTTGACGCATCACGAAGCGAAAACATGGAGTTTCTTAAAGGGCCACGACGGTCCGTGCACATGTCCCCGTCAGCAGGCTGACAGATGGCCTCCAGCCTTTCTTCTGATGGACTCTGAGGAGCCCAGCAGCTGAACACTCGATCATAGATCTGGATTGGATCGCCCCAGCTCTTCAGCTTCTCTTGTTTTCTGACTCAACTTCATCCGGCTGAGGCTCGGAGCAGGGGCGGATCTAGAGAAGTTAACCAGGGGGGGCTACATTTATGGTTGCCAGAGGTTGTCTTTTTAAAAGAAGATATTTGATGTTTTTATTTTTTAAATGTTGCTTCTTATTGTTAATAATGTGTTATTTTAAGTAGGATATTTTTGTGGTTTACTGTTACTTTTGTTAAAGTGTGTTTTATGAAACTTTGTGTTGCCAGTTTTGTCCAGAGCATTCTTGCAAATGGGATTTTTAATTTCAGTTAGTTCCTCCTCTTAAAATAAAGGAAATATAAAAATAAATAAATACTAATTGTACATAAAACTGCACATTATTATGTCAATGACATCAGTGCACTACCTCTATACCGTTTCAGTTTATGGAACAGGGTTAATCTGAATCACTCACTAGGACATGATCACCTGCAGTGTTCTGTCAGTGAGGACTGAACTTGGAAAAAGGGCCTTCTCCTATTCTGCTCCTGCTTCCTGGAATATCTTACAAAAAGATCTGAAGCTCTCGGCCTTGCCCTCTCTAAATGGTTTTAAGAATCTGTTGGAATCCTGGCAAAAACCAATGCAGATATGTTGTTCTTGATTTTATACATTTACCTTATAATGTTTTGCTAGTTTTGCTAGTTTTCCTATTGTTTATTGTTTAAGGTAATTGTATCATTGCTGTTCATCATTCTTTAGTTTGTAGCAGGTCGCTTTTGTAAATGAGTCCACGAGGCTCAATGAGATTTACCTGACTAAATAAAGGTTGAATGAATGTAGCGTAGTTCACTTGGTCACTATATATACTGTATATATACAAACCGGATTCCAAAAAAGTTGGGACACTAAACAAATTGTGAAAAAAAACGGAATGCAATGATTTGGAGATGGCAAATGTCAATATTTTTTTCATAATAGAACATAGATGACAGATCAAAAGTTTAATCTGAGTAAATGTAAAATTTTAAAGGAAAAAATATGTTCATTCAAAATTTCACAGTGTCAACAAATCCCAAAAAAGTTTGGACAAGTGGCAATAAGTGGCTGGAAAAAGGAAATTGAGCATATAATGAACAGCTAGAACAATTAACACTAATTAGGTCAATTGACAACATGATTGGGTATAAAAAGAGCTTCTGAGAGTGTCAGTGTCTCTCAGAAGCCAAGATGGTAAGAAGATCACCAATTCCACCATTGTTGCGCAGAAAGATAGTGCAGCAATACCAGAATGGTGATACCCAGCGAAAAATAGCAAAGACTTTTAAGTTATCATCATCAACCGTGCATAACATCATCAAAAGATTCAGAGAGTCTGGGACAATCGCTGTGCGTAAAGGCTCCGGCAGAGCTCTGCGTACGGCCTATACGCTGCTCTACGCGCATGTTCTGTGCGCACGCATTCACAGGCACAGCTCTGCGTTCATTCTCGCGTTAAATGCTCGCATTTTCGCTCCAAATTCTTCTTGTAATTTGAGCAGCTGCGCGCAGAGCGTTTACCTACGGGACAAACTGAGGTAGCTGATTGGTCATTTGCTGACACGCCTACTGAATTGATTGACAGGTCGGGTGAGAGACAAAGAAAAAGGCAGGAGCTGTAAGGCTGCAGCCGCTGCAGTGTTTCTAAACTTTATATGTTAATAAAAAGTTCTAAAAAATAAAAATAAAAACAGGGAGCGCTGGTCCTGCAGCCCACAGCCCACCAGTAAATCTGTAGAACGTCGCGCGTGACAAATTCATTCATTTCAGTCATGGAGTTAACGGAGGAGGAAGCGATTACTTGACTTTTGGCAAAAAAACAAAAGAAAAGTCCAGATCAGCGATGAAGAAGGGGAATTTAATTCATTTGTGTAACATACAAAACAGTCCGGCACCGGGCAGTTTATTGTGAGACAACGCGCATCGCGTACGCGGTCGTAAAATTTGAGCTTTGCGCGTTCGTGCCCTGCGGGGCTACGCTTGTGCCTCTGCGTATGTACGGCGTACAGCGGCATACTGCCTAACGCAGAGCTCTGCTGGGGCCTTAAGGGTCAAGGCCGTAAAACTCTACTGGATGCTTGTGATCTCCGGGCCCTTAAACATCACTGCACCTCAAACAGGAATGCCACTGTCAAGGAAATAACAGAATGGGCTCAGGAATACTTCCAGAAAGCATTGTCAGTGAACACAATCCACCGTGCCATCCGCCGTTGCCAGCTGAAACTCTACAGTGCAAAGAGGAAGCCATTTCTAAGCAAGCTCCACAAGCTCAGACGTTTGCACTGGGCCAGGGGTCATTTAAAATGGAGTGTGGCAAAATGGAAGACTGTTCTGTGTCAGATGAGTCACGATTTGAAGTTCTTTATGGAACACTGGGACGCCATGTCATCCGGACCAGAGAGGACAAGGATAGCCCAAGTTGTTATCAACGCTCCGTTCAGAAGCCTGCATCACTGATGGTATGGGGTTGCATGAGCGCTTGTGGCATGGGCAGCTTGCATGTCTGGAAAGGCACCATTAATGCAGAGAACTATGTTCAGGTTCTAGAACAACATATGCTCCCATCTAGACGTCATCTCTTTCAGGGAAGACCCTGCATTTTTCAACAAGATAATGCCAGACCACATTCTGCAGCAATCACAACATCATGGCTACGTAGGAGAAGGATCCAGGTACTGAAATGTCCAGCCTGCAGTCCAGATCTTTCACCTATAGAGAACATTTGGCGCATCATAAAGAGGAAGGTGCGACAAAGAAGGCCCAAGACGATTGAACAGTTAGAGGCCTGTATTAGACATGAATGGGAGAGCATTCCTATTTCTAAACTTGAGAAACTGGTCTCCTCTGTCCCCAGACGTCTGTTGAGTGTTGTAAGAAGAAGGGGGGATGCCACACAGTGGTAAAAATGGACTTGTCCCAACTTTTTTGGGATTTGTTGACGCCATGAAATTTTGAAACAACATATTTTTCCCTTAAAATGTATACATTCACTCAGTTTTGATCTGTGATTTGTGTTCTATTCTGAATAAAATATTAGATGTTGGGACCTCCCTGGGCTGCCCCCTCCCTGGGCTGCCACCTTACCGTGGTGGAGGGGTTTGAGTGTCCCAATGATCCTAGGAGCTATGCTGTCAGGGGCTTCATGCCCCTAGTAGGGTCACCCAAGGCAGACAGGTCCTAGGTGAGGGACCAGACAAAGTGCAGCCCAAAAACCCCTTATGATGAGTGAAATAAATGGACTAAGTTTTCCCTCGCCCGGACGCGGGTCACCGGGGCCCCACTCTGGAGCCAGGCCCGGAGGTGGGGCACGCTGGCGAGCGCCTGGTGGCCGGGCTTTTACCCATGGAGCCCGGCCGGGCACAGCCCGAAGAGGAGACGTGGGTCCCCCTTCCCATGGGCTCACCACCTGTGGGAGGGGCCAAAGGGGTCGGGTGCAATGTGAGATGGGTGGTGGCCGAGGGCGGGGACCCTGGCGGTCTGATCCTCGGCTACAGAAGCTGGCCATTGGGACATGGAATGTCACCTCTCTGGTGGGGAAGGAGCCTGAGCTAGTGTGTGAGGTTGAGAGTTTCCGACTAGAAATAGTCGGACTCACCTCAACGCATGGCTCTGGCTCTGGAACCAGTTTCCTTGAGAGGGGTTGGACACTCTTCCACTCTGGAGTTGCCCCTGGTGAGAGGCGCCGAGCAGGAGTGGGCATACTGGTTGCCCCCCATCTTGGTGCCTGTACGTTGGGGTTCACCCCGGTGAACGAGAGGGTAGCCTCCCTTCGCCTACGTGTGGGGGGACGGGCTCTGACTGTTGTTTGTGCCTATGCACCAAACGGCAGCTCAGACTACCCACCCTTTTTGGAGTCCTTGGAGGGGGTATTGGAGAGTGCGCCTCCTGGGGACTCCCTTGTTCTACTGGGGGACTTCAACGCTCACGTGGGCAATGACAGTGAGACCTGGAGGGGTGTGGTTGGGAGGAACGGCCCCCCTGATCTGAACCAGAGTGGTGTTCTGTTATTGGACTTCTGTGCTCGTCATGGATTGTCCATAACGAACACCATGTTTAAGCATAAGGGTGTCCATATGTGCTCTTGGCACCAGGACACCCTAGGTCGCAGTTCGATGATCGACTTTGTTGTCGTCTCATCTGATCTGCGGCCGCATGTCTTGGACACTCGGGTGAAGAGAGGGGCGGAGCTGTCAACTGACCACTACCTGGTGGTGAGTTGGCTCCGATGGTGGGGGAGGATGCCGGTCAGACCTGGCAGACCCAAACGTATTGTGAGGGTCTGCTGGGAACGTCTGGCAGAGTCTCCCGTAAGACGGAGCTTTAACTCCCACCTCCGGGAGAGCTTTGAACACGTTCCAAGGGAGGCGGGGGACATGGAGTCCGAGTGGGCCGTGTTCCGCGCCTCTATTGTCGAGGCAGCTTATCGGAGCTGTGGCCGCAAGGTTGTTGGTGCCTGTCGTGGTGGCAACCCTCGAACCCGGTGGTGGACACCGGCAGTGAGGGATGCTGTCAGGCTGAAGAAGGAGTCCTATTGGGCCTTTTTGGCTTGTGGGACCCCGGAAGCAGCTGATAGGTACCGGCAGTCCAAGCGGCATGCGGCTCGGGTGGTTGCTGAGGCAAAAACTCGGGCGTGGGAGGAGTTCGGAGAGGCCATGGAGAATGACTTCCGTACGGCTTCGAGGCGATTCTGGTCCACCATCCGGCGTCTCAGGGGGGGAAAGAGGTACGCGACCAACACCATTTATGGTGGGGGTGGCGTGCTGCTGACCTCAACTCGGGATGTTGTGAGTCGGTGGGCGGAATACTTCGAAGACCTCCTCAATCCTACTGGCACGTCTTCCACTGAGGAAGCAGAGCCTGGGGACTTTGGGTCGGGTTCTCCGATCTCTGGTGCTGAGGTCGCCGAGGTGGTTAAAAAGCTCCGCGGTGGCAAGGCTCCGGGGGTGGATGAGATTCGCCCGGAGTTCCTTAGGGCTCTGGATGTTGTAGGGTTGTGTTGGCTTACGCGACTCTGCAATATCGCGTGGACATCGGGGGCAGTTCCCTTGGATTGGCAGACTGGGGTGGTGGTTCCCCTATTCAAAAAGGGGGACCGTAGGGTGTGTTCCAACTATAGGGGGATCACACTCTTAAGCCTCCCTGGTAAGGTCTATTCAGGGGTTCTGGAGAGGAGGGTCCGTCGGATAGTCGAACCTCGGATTCAGGAGGAGCAGTGTGGTTTTCGTCCTGGTCGTGGAACACTGGACCAGCTCTACACCCTCAACAGGGTCCTGGAGGGTGCGTGGGAGTTTGCCCAACCAGTTTACATGTGCTTTGTGGACTTGGAGAAGGCATTCGACCGCGTCCCTCGGGGGGTTCTGTGGGGGGTACTCCGGGAGTATGGGGTACCAGGTCCTTTGATAAGGCTAGGGCTGGGCGATATGGAAAAAATCATATATCACGATATGGACTTTTTTATATCACGATAACGATATATATCACGATATATACAACACGATGTGTGTGTGTGTGTGTGTACAGGAAAAATTTGGACCAAAGTTTTTTTATTTTATTATTTTACTACAGATAGTTACAATTATAAGAATGTGAACAAAAAGAACAAGGAAATTTGGACCAAAGTAGAAACTAGATCTACCTAAGATCTACCTTAATTCAAGGAGTACGATTATGGAATGACTTAATGACAAATGACAAATGTTAAGGAAGCCAAATCATTCCTTGTATTTAAGAAACTGGTAAAAAATGAATTGCTAAAAAAAATATAAATGAATCTAATTTAATGTGTGATATATGTGAATTGAAAATTGACTGAGTTATTTACTTATTTTGTTATTATAGAAAATATTGTTTGAACTGTTATTAGATGAATAAGGAGCAGATTTAATAAGATTTATTCTTCATCTGCTACCTTTCATTTTATTTTTTTTCTATTATGAATACGTTAATTGTTGTATTTCATATTATAAAATGAATAAACAAACAACTCCTTTTCTACTTTGGTCCAAATTTTTCCTGCAGGTGGCGGTAAAACAACAGCTGCTAATGAAACTCACGAAGAAGAAATCCGCTCTGAAGTTTGAGTAAACAAAGCAAGAAACAGAAAAGAGAAAACGTTGCGTTTGATTGCGGTTCTGTTGTGTCTCTGGTCTGTTTTGTATTGGTTAACTGGACCCGAGTTCGGACTCGGTTGGACTCTGGGTTCGTGTCCTCTGGACCCATTTTGTCTCCGAGTTTCAGCGGAGCGAAATAATGGAAGCTAACAAGGTGAGCTTCCCCCTCTTTTTGGTAAATGTTCTTCTTGGGCTGCCTGCGCAGCTGTTTCTCCTTGTTGAGATCTATGGTTGAGACACCGGCTTCATGCGCGTGCGGCTCTGTTGCTCTCGAGTTTAACAACGTAAAGCATGTGTCGCAAACCCGCGCGTGCGTCCAACATAAAGCAGCGCCGTCATCTCGCAAAACCCCATATGAAGCTTCTTTGCGAGAGTTATTTTTTTATTCTTATTTATCACGATAGAGACGATAGAAGGAAAGTAGCACGATAGACACGTTTCTATCGTCCCCACGATATATATCGTCATATCGCACAGCCCTACGCAAAACGCTGTGTTCCGTCGAAAGTTTTTATTTATTTTTTTTTTAGTCGAAAGTTAAAGTAAGCGTTGGTCAGCTTTAGAGAAACCTGCCCTCTGATCTGTGAACAGAACGCTGTGTTGTGTTATTTTACTGCGAGACCCTCTGGTCAAAGCCACAGAGGAAACTGGTTGCCTTGTCAGCTCTCCTTAAAGCTGAAGGAGACGCCCTCTAGAGGGTTGGAGGGTGAAGTGTTTTCAGTGTAAAATGCTGCTCTGTTACTGTTCATTTCTTAAGTGACAATATTGGAAACTGTTAAGAGTTAACAACATATTCTTTAGTTTAAAACTTATAGCTAAAACTATACAAGATATATTTTGCACTGTTTTGCACTACAAGAAAAAAGCCTAATGCTTGAGTTAATTATTTTAAAACTCTGGACCTAGTAGAGTTTTAAAATTATTTTTTTTAAAGTAGAGTCGAAACGTTTTCTGTTACAAATAAAGTCCAGTTGATCTTGTATTGAACGCCTTTTTGATTTATCATGTCCTGGACGACTGAGAATCTTCACCAGCATCTGGACCTAGTAGTGAAATTTTCTTAATAGAGATTATTTTGTGGTATAGCAGTTTTCAAAATAAATTATGGCAAAAGGACACCCTATGCTTTTTCTTCATTCCTATTGCAAGTTTTATACCAAAAACATATTGTGATATACAGTATATTGTTATCGCCACCCTTCACAATACATATTGTGATATGAATTTTAGGCCATATCGCACATTCCTATTGGAAACCACATGTAAGTTCAGTTAAAGCAAAATTATCAAGGTCTATTGCGATATTTTACAGAGTTAGGGATTTACTAAATGATAAGGCACTTTATTTGTTGTATAATACATTATTTGTGCCACACTTTATTTATGGTATTAGCGTTTGGGGTACGGCGTGTAAATCAATTACAATGCCAATTTTTGTATTACAGAAAAGAGCTATTAGAATTATCACCAGAAAGAATTCCCATCATCCTTCAAGCATTTTGCTGGTGAAGATTCTCAGTCGTCCAGGACATGATGAAATCAAAAAAAGGCGTTCAATACAGGATCAACTGGACTTTATTTGTTGCAGAAAACGTTTCGACTTCTGTCCAGAAGTCTTTTTCAATTCTGAATGGAAGCTGTGAGAACGAGAAGTTTTATACAGGCTTACAAGTCACGCACCAACATATGAAATTGGAAACTGAGATAACACCACAAATTAACTAACATGCCCATTCTATTTAAATTGACAAAACGACACATCCCAGCTTAACAAAGGGGGGTTTGTAACACATACATGTAAATTGAAAGATCACACCTTAAACAGTAGGAGGTTCCCTTGAGGTCTCTGTTAGAAGACACAAAACTGTATGTAAATTGACAAACAACACCTCCCAAACAACAACAGGGGCTACTCAGAGAACTTTGTTAGTCTAATTTACAGACAAGGCATCCCTGCTCCCATCCGGTGTAAAACGTTTCGGAATCAAATCCAAAACTGAGTTATAGGTCTTAGACAGTTGAAATCTCAGACCTCCTCCTCTGTTAAGAGAAGGTTTTTCTCTCTTAACATACACAGCTTCCTTTACCCCCCTCTCAAACCATCTGTGTTCTCGGTCCAAAATTTGAACATTCTGGTCCTCAAAGGAGTGTCCCTTGTCCGTGAGGTGGAGGTGAACTGCAGAGTTTTGTCCAGAGGAGGTTGCTCTCCTATGTTGAGACATTCTTTTGTGGATAGGTTGTTTCGTTTCTCCGATGTAACGGTCTGAGCAGACTTCGCTGCACTGGACTGCATAAACCACCCCACTCTGTTTGTGTGTGGGGGTTCTGTCCTTCGGATGCACCAGCCTCTGTCTGAGAGTCCGGCTGGGTTTGAAGTGTACTGGGATGTTGTGTTTGTTAAAAATCCTTCTGAAATTCTCTGAGACTCCAGCAACATAAGGAATGACAATGTTTTTCCGTCTGTTAGACTTTTTCTGTTCATTATTGTGTTTAACAGATTTCCTTGCTGACTTGACAAACGCCCAGTTGGGATATCCACACGATTGCAGAGATTTTTTGATGTGTTTCTGTTCCTTTTCCTTCCCTTCTGTCCTTGTGGGGATGTGTTCTGCCCGATGCTGTAAAGTTCTGATGACAGAAAGTTTGTGCTCCAGTGGATGGTGAGAGTCGAACAGGAGATATTGGTCTGTGTGGGTTGGTTTTCTGTAAACTTCAATGTTGAGACTGTCATCTCCCTCCATATGCACCAAACAGTCCAAAAAAGGCAGCTTATTGTCGTTAGCATCCTCTCTGGTGAACTTGATGTTGTTATCAACAGAGTTAATGTGTCTGGTGAACGCTTCCACCTCCCTGGCTTGGATTTTGACACAGGTATCATCCACGTATCTGAACCAATGGCTTGGAGTTGTCCCCTCATAGGAGTTTAGGGCTCTCTGTTCCACTTCCTCCATGTAGAGGTTTGCAACAATGGGTGACACTGGAGATCCCATGGCACAGCCGTGCTTCTGTCTGTAAAAACTGTCATTGAACTTGAAATAAGTGGTGGAGAGGCAGAGATCCAGCAGGGTGCAGATGTGGTCTGGGGTTAAGTTGGTCCTTTTGTCCAAATCCTTGTCCTGTAGAAGTCTTTTTTTGACAGTTTCTATTGCTTCAGAAATGGGTATGCATGTGAACAGGGAAGTCACATCATACGATACAAGAGTTTCTCCCGGGGTCAGCTTCAAATGTTGAACTTTGTTGGTGAAATCAATGGAGTTTTTAATATGATGAGGTGTGTTTCCAACCAGAGGAGCTAAAATACCAGCCAGATGTTTAGCAACATTGTATGTCACTGAGTTCATGCTGCTCACGATGGGTCTGAGAGGTGTACCTTCTTTGTGTATTTTTGGAAGTCCATACAGACAAGGAATGGCCTCCCCCGGGTACAGTCTATAATACAATGATCGATTGATTGTTTTCTCCTTTTCGAGTTTTTGTAGACAATCAATGACTTTCTTTTTAAAGGTGTTAGTCGGGTCCCTCTTCAGGTGCTCATAGGTGTTACTGTCATTCAGTAGAGCGGTTATTTTCTCCTGGTAGTCCGACGTGTTGAGTATTACTGTAAGTCTGTAAATTAGACTAACAAAGTTCTCTGAGTAGCCCCTGTTGTTGTTTGGGAGGTGTTGTTTGTCAATTTACATACAGTTTTGTGTCTTCTAACAGAGACCTCAAGGGAACCTCCTACTGTTTAAGGTGTGATCTTTCAATTTACATGTATGTGTTACAAACCCCCCTTTGTTAAGCTGGGATGTGTCGTTTTGTCAATTTAAATAGAATGGGCATGTTAGTTAATTTGTGGTGTTATTTCAGTTTCCAATTTCATATGTTGGTGCGTGACTTGTAAGCCTGTATAAAACTTCTCGTTCTCACAGCTTCCATTCAGAATTGAAAAAGACTTCTGGACAGAAGTCGAAACGTTTTCTGCAACAAATAAAGTCCAGTTGATCCTGTATTGAACGCCTTTTTTTGACTTCAAGCATTTTGTTTTATCAAATGAAACTGTTGAAATTTTATGATTTAATTGATTATAATATTTTGTTAATTTTGTATAAAGCTCAAACTAATGCACTTCCTTCTAATATTCAGAAATATTTTGTCAGAAGAACGAGTAATTATACTCTTAAGGGGACAAATGTATTTGTGAAGCCACCTTTTAGGACTAGTTCGAGGGGAAGATCTACCATAGTTCAAGGAATAGGGTTATGGAATAAATTGGAATCTGATATTAAAGTGGTCAGATCAATGCTTGCATTCAAAAGAATGATTAAGTTTAAACGGTTAAAAACATATATTTAAATGAGTTGAAATTTGGAAGTTTGTGTATGATACCGAGGGTACTAGTAATTAATAATTAAGTTGTTCACTATTTTGGAAATTATATGAGTTGGTTGTATTAAGTGTTTATTTTTGGAGGTTAAAATTAAGTTGATTATTAACTTTGTAATCAAAGGAGTTGTCTGTATGAATTGTTTAGTGGAGAAAAAGGGGCAGAAAAAATAAGATTTTTTTCTTCTTCTGCCGCCTTTCATTTTATATATTTTTTTCTCTCTTATTGTATTGTATTGTTTTGTTGTTTTAATCATAAAATGAATGAATGAATAAATCAAATCAAATAAATAAATAAATCAAATCAAATTCAGTAAAATAATTCAAGAGTTGTTTCATACTTGTTCACGTTAAAAAAATTGTTCAAAAGAAAATAATCCTTAATGGCTGTGCTCTACCATGAGTCTTATACAAGTGTTTTATTTTTTATTTTTCTTTGAGAAAAGTGGGAGATGGTTATACTTTTGTTTTGCTTAGTTTACTTGCAGTTTACATGCCAATCCACTAGGGGCACTGTCATGCCAGTAGCGCATGTTTTACACTCTTCTTCTGTGGTGGCTGTGACTCGGTTGGAGTGAAGCACGGTGGATTAAAGTTCTGTTCGATCCAAAAGAAGAAGTTATTTTTATTGACTAACACAAAGGACCTCAGCAACTACAGGCCGGTGGTTCTGACCTCACATCTGATGAAGTACCTTGAGAGGCTGATCCTCAACCATTTGCGCCACCTGGTGAGGTCTTTGTTGGATCCACTGCAGTTTGCCTACCGGCCTGGCATTGGGGTGGATGATGCCATCATCTACTTCAGGCACCAAGCTTTGACCCACCTGGAGAAACCTGGAAGCACAGTGAGGATTTCTCCAGTGCTTTCAACACCATCCAGCCAGGACTTATGTGGGACAAGCTGGAGTTATCAGGAGTGGATCACTACATGTCCCAGTGGATACTGGATTACCTCACTGGACACCCACAGTATGTGAGGACACAGGGCTGTGTCTCTGACAGGCTGGTCTGCAATACGGGGATCCCACAGGGAACTGTGCTGGCACCGCTCCTCTTCACCCTCTACACAGCAGACTCCACCAACTCCCCACACTGCCATCTGCAGAAGTTCTCTGGTGACTCTGCTAGTCGGCCTCATCACAGGTGAGGACGACTCAGAGTATAGACAGTGGACTCAGGACTTTGTGGACTGGTGCCAGTGGAACCACCTTCTGATCAACGCTGCTAAAACTAAGGAGCTGGTGGTGGATTTCCACAGGTGCAGACCCTCCTCACTGACCCCGGTGAACATCCAGGGAGTGGACATTAAGATCGTGGACTCTTGTAAGTACCTGGGTGTTCACCTGAACAATAAACTGGACTGGTCTCACAACATTGATGCACTTTACAAGAAGGTTCAGACCAGACTCTACCTGCTGAGGAGACCGAGGTCTTTTGGAGTGCAGGGGGTGCTCCTGAAGACCTTCTTCGACTCGGTAGTGGCATCAGCCATATACTATACAGTACTGTAGTGTGGTCTGTTGGAGCAGCAGCTTATCATCAGCTGAGAAGAAGCAGCTACTTTGTAGAAAAGCTCATCAAGAAGACCAGCTCTGTGCTTGGATGCCCCCTCAACCCAGTGCAGGTGGTGGGAGACAGAAGGACTCGAGCTAAAATAACATCACTGCTGGACAACGTCTCCCATCCCATGCATGAAGCTGTTGCTGAACTGGAGAGCTCCTACATGCACAGATCACTGCATCCTACATGCATAGATCACTGCATCCTACATGCACAGATCACTGCATCCTACATGCACAGATCACTGCATCCTACATGCACAGATCACTGCATCCTACATGCACAGATCACTGCATCCTACATGCACAGATCACTGCATCCTACATGCACAGATCACTGCATCCTACATGCACAGATCACTGCATCCTACATGCACAGATCACTGCATCCTACATGCACAGATCACTGCATCCTACATGCACAGATCACTGCATCCTACATGCACAAAGGAGCGTCACCGTAGCTCTGTCCTCCCAGCAGCTGTTAGACTCTACAACCATCACTGCTCTCAACAAACTCAATGAGGATTAAATGCATGCTGACCTCTGATAAAACACACACTCTGCCTGTAAATAGTCTGTCCTGATCAATGTTCCAATACATATTGAACATTATAATAATAATAATAATAATACATTTTATTTGTAGGAGCCTTTCTTGGCACTCAAGGTCACCTTACATCGACAATCATAAAAACAGACAATATTATATACACAGTAAAAACAAGTAAAATAAAAATAAAATAAAAAACAAGACAATGCAGTTGCAATCATAGTGCATAGGCTACTATAAACAGGTGAGTTTTGAGTTTGATTTTGAAATGTGGCAAAGAGTTTGTGTCGCGTATATCAGGTGGAAGTGAGTTCCAGAGCTGGGGAGCAGAGCAGCTGAATGCTCTGCTCCCCATAGTAACAAGACGGGCAATGGGAACAATGAGCTGGATGGAAGAAGAGGATCTGAGGGTACGAGCAGGTGTAGCAATGTGAACAATGTCTGAAAGGTATGGAGGAGCGAGGTTGTGGACAGCTTTGAATGTAAGGAGGAGTATTTTGTAATTGATGCGATATGGGATGGGAAGCCAATGAAGCTGTTTTAAAACAGGTGTGATGTGATGGATTGAGGGGGTCCGTGTAATGATA
This sequence comes from Garcialebias charrua, assembly GCA_038048925.1. Classification (NCBI taxonomy): domain Eukaryota; kingdom Metazoa; phylum Chordata; class Actinopteri; order Cyprinodontiformes; family Rivulidae; genus Garcialebias; species Garcialebias charrua. The sequence goes on from JBBPBX010008100.1 coordinate 17,506, forward strand.
CGGGCAGCTGAATTTTGGACCAGTTGTAATTTACGGAGGGTTTTCTGAGGTAGGCCAAAAAGAAGAGAATTACAATAATCTAAATGAGAAGTGACCAGACTGTGGACCAGAACAGCAGTGGAGTGAGGAGTGAGGGAAGGACGGAGACGATTAATGTTTCGAAGATGAAAGTAGGCTGACCGAGTGAGGTTATTATTGATATTGTTTATCTTATTTCTGTATATATTGTTTTTAACATTTAGGAACTTTTTGTGTGAATCTTTTTATCTGTTGCTGCTGTTACACTTTATTGTTTTATTGGGCAGCACGGTGGCACAACTGGTAGAGCTGCTGCCTCTCAGCGAGAAGGTTGCCGGTTCAAATCCCGGTCCGGGGCCTTTCTGGGTGGAGTTTGCATGTTCTCCCCGTGCATGCGTGGGTTTCCTCCGGGTACTCCGGTTTCCTCCCACAGACCAAAAAACATGCTTGTTAGGCTGATTGGTGACTCTAAATTGACCCTAGGTGTGAGTGTGAGAGTGGATGGTTGTTTGGTGTGAGTGAGACAGGTCCCTCTTGTAAATGAGTCCCCGTGACTCAACGAGGCTAGCCTGTATAAATAAAGGTTGAATGAATGAATTGTTGGATGTAACTGGGACCCTGTGTACATAATCTCGTTTCATCACATGTTCCACATGTGGTGCAAATGACAATAAAGATTCTCTGACTCTGACTCTCTGAGAGGTTGAACAGAGCATGTACCATGATGTTGATGGTTGTTTTGATGTGGGTCATGACCAGCTCATGATCATGTCTGTGTCATGATCACATATCAGCACTATATGATAATTTTCATTTTTGATCATACTCACCTAAGAAGTTGCTCCAGTTCTCTTTTGACCTTTGTCACCACCGGTGGACCTTGATAGGTCAAAGCTGTGTAGAGTTGAACCAACGAAGCGCCAGCACGGATCTTATCCATCGCATCCTGTCCACTCGCCACACCTCCAATCCCAACAATTGGCACTTTACCTATGTATAAAACAAAAGTGCAACATAGTTCTTCCCTTGGTACAGTATAACAGAAAAAAACATTTTCTTTGTTGATTAAAAAACAGCTAAGAACCTTTGGTGAGGCTGTACATTTCTCTGACAGTCTTAGTGGAAAGGTCTTTCAGGGGTTGGCCACTTAGCCCACCAGCCTCAGATTTATGAGGGTCTTGAAGAGTTCCTGGCCTGGAAACGGTGGTGTTGGTAACCATTAAACCATCCACTCCTAACTGCAAACAGAAGAAGGAAGAACAGAAAGTAAAATACACTGACGTATGTGTGAGAGTGAGACTATGAAAATAACTTCCTATGTCCACTAATGTGAGGTGTTCTAAGACAAATAAGTTACTGGCTAACTGACAAGTTAACAAGTTCTGCGATATATTGTGGAATATTCTAGAAAATGATATTAAAAGTGCCAAGTCAATGACATGTATGTTTAAGAAATTGATCAAGTTTGGATTGCTGAAAAAAATATGAAACTGTATAATGTGTACTCATGAATTGTTGTTCTAGAAGGATTTAATTTTTTGTTTTTTTTGTTTTACTAACTGCAGAGTGTTATTGTTTGAATTTTATTTATGAGAAAAAAGGGGCAGATATTATAAGAATTTTTTTCTTCTCTCTGCTACCTTTCATTTCATTGTATTGGTTTTCTTTTCTTTTTCTTTTTGTTGTTGTAAAATATAATTGTTGTAATCTTAAAAATGCTAAGTCTGGTCCTCTGGACATTCAAAAAACAAAACAAAGCAAAAAAATTGTAGAAACTGTCAAAGAAATTGTCATTCCGTATGTTGCGGGAGTTTCAGAGACATTGAGACGTTTATTTTCTAAACACAACGTCCCAGTGGCTTTTAAACCCCAAAATACATTACGGCAAAGACTGGTTCATCCCAAAGATCCAGTCCCCCGGCACAAACAGAGTAATATTGTGTATGCTGTTCAGTGTCAGGAGGGTGATCAGTCTTATATCGGGGAAACTAAACAGCCACTGGCCAAAAGGATGGACCAGCACAGAAGATCAACATCATCAGGTCAGGACTCTGTGGTCTACACTCATCTCCAGGTCAGAGGTCACTCTTTCAGGGATGAAGATGTTCACATCCTTGATAGAGAGGAACGATGGTTTGAGAGAGGAGTAAAGGAGGCCATCTTTGTGAAAAGAAACCGTCCATCATTAAACAGAGGTGGAGGCCTCCGGGTTCAACTGTCCCCCTCTTACAATGCTGTTATTGCTAGTATCACTCAGCCCTCTGTGAATAGCAAACAACCATCAGGGTGCTAACGATCCATCGTTAGGCTGATGGTCCTCCTTGATCATGTGAGCAGCTGGTTTCGGCTGTCATCAGCCAACTGGTTGTGTAACACTGTGAGAGGGTGCTATTTATAAGACTGAGCTGAATACAGCTTCTCAGACTGAGGAAGTCTTTCGGACGAAAGACGAAACGTTTCTACAATTTTTTTTGCTTTGTTTTGTTTTTTGAATGTCCAGAGGACCAGACTTAGCTTTTTTAGATTTTTCTACCTGGATTATTGAGCATGCATCAAAGTA
>JBBPBX010008100.1:24162-36135 GCA_038048925.1 Garcialebias charrua
TGCACTGTTTTGCGCTACAAGTAGGAAAACTAATGCTTGATTTGTTTTTTTGTTTTTTTAACTCTGAACCTAGTTGTGGAATTTTCTTAATTGAGATTATTTTGTGGTATAGCAGTTTTCAAAATAAATGATGGCAAAAAGACACCCTATGCTTTTTTTTTCATTCCTATTGCAAGTTTTATACCAAAAACATATTGTGATATATATATCGTCACCCTTCTCTATACAGTATATATATCGTGATATGAATTTTATGTCATATCGCACATCCCTACTTTAAACATCTGTTAAGTTCTGGCAAAAACCAATGCAGACATGTTCCTGTTTTTAGTTTTCTACACCGCCTTACAACTTGGCTGTTTTTTTTCGCAACTTTTCCTTTAAATTTAGTCTTGTGTGGAAACATGCATAGATGACAAAAATATGACATTATTATTATTATTTAAATTATTCTTTTAATTATCATTTTATTTTCATTTGTTTAAAAAATTAAATTAAATTTGTACGCATCCTTTATGGTTGTCTATTGTTGTTATTCACTGTTGTCATCACTCTTTGTTAAAATTCAGGTCTCTGTTGCAAATGAGTCCCCGAGGCTCAATGGGATTAACCTAAGGTTGAATGAATCCAACCTTCGCTAACATTAAAGCAGGTCCTTAATAAAAAAGGGTCCTACCGTGCGTAAGAGCTGGTGAAGCTTGGCCTTCCCCTGCAGATTTCGGAGACCTGGCGTATTAGGACTGCTGACGTTGACCACCAGGTAGTCAGCCAGCAGGCCCAGAGCTCTGACACCTTCTAAATAATCTGATGCTGCATCCTGGGAAAGCTTGTTCTTCCCCAGGTTGATGCCCAGGGGAAGTCCGGCTATAAACAAACAAAAAACAAGCACATATAATGAGTTCAGGTAAACGCAGGCTGCATCCTTAGACGCATGACTCAACCAGGACAGAGGACGCTGATGTGCTAAATGAGCTGTAAGCAAAAAGAGAACAGGCCAAGGACACATCGGGATCACTTAAACACAACAAAATTAAAAATGAAAGTTTATATTAAAATAATCAAACTCACTATTCTGTGCTCTACTTTCATCACTTCAAACCAACAACTATATACCACAGAAAATAAAAATCAGAATCAGAATCAGAATCAGGTTTATTGGCCAAGTATGTTGACACACACAAGGAATTTGTTTCCGGCTGTTCGTGTCTCTCTAGAAAGTGTCTCTCTAAAAATGCTAAAAATTAATGTATACAGATACTTTACATAAAAAAACGTACAAATAATACACAAAATACAGAAGGATTCACATCACATGGGGGATGTGAATGGGTTGGGGGTCACGCTGATGGATGTCTGATGATCAGCTGTTGATGATGGTGATGGCCTGGGGGAAGAAACTGTTTTTGTGTCTGGCAGTCTTAGTGGACACAGATCTGTAGCGTCTGCCAGACGGGAGAAGTTGGAACATGTTGTGACCCGGGTGTGTGGAGTCTGTGGATGATTTTTCCAGCCCGTTTCCTGGTTCTTGCGTGGTACAAGTCCTGAATGGAGGGCAGTGAAGCCCCAATGACTTTCTCAGCTGTCCTCACTGTTCGCTGCAGCCTGTTCCTGTCCTGCCTTGTGGCTGCTCCAAACCAGACTGTGATGGATGTACACAGGATGGACTCAATGACTGCAGTGTAGAACTGGATCAGCAGCTCCTGAGGCAGGTCCAGCTTCCTCAACTGGCGTAGGAAGTACAGTCTCTGCTGGGCCTTTTTGAGGATGGAGGTGATGTTGTGCTCCCACTTCAGGTCATGTGAGATGGTGGTTCCCAGGAACCTGAAGGACTCTACCGTAGACACGGGGCTGTTGAAGATTTTGAGGGGCAGCAGTTCTGGGGGGTGTCTCCTGAAGTCCACTCTCATCTCTACTGTCTTCAGTGTGTTCAGCTCCAGTTTGTTCAGGCTGCACCAGGACATCAGTCGTTCCACCTCCTGTCGGTACGCAGACTCGTTGTCATCACTGATAAGTCCAATGACTGTAGTGTCATCTGCGAACTTCAGGAGTTTAACAGACGGGTCATTAGAGGTGCAGTCATTGGTGTATAGAGAGAAGAGCAGTGGAGAGAGCACACAACCCTGAGGGGCACCAATGCTGATGGACTGTGAGGAGGACATGATTTTCCCCAACTGCACCTGCTGCGTCCTGCCTGTTAGGAAGCTGGTGATCCACTGACACATGGCAGGAGAAACAGTGAGCTGGGAGAGTTTTGTGGAGAGAATGTCTGGGACAATGGTGTTAAATGCTGAACTAAAATCAAGAAACAGGATTCTTGCATAAGTCCCCGGGTGGTCTAGATGCTGCAGGATGAAATGCAGTCCCATGTTGACTGCATCATCCACTGACCTATTTGCCCGGTAGGCAAACTGCAGGGGGTCTAGCAGATGTCCAGTGATGTCCTTCAGGTGGGTCAGGACCAGCCGTTCAAAGGACTTCATGACCACAGATGTTAGGGCGATGGGCCTGTAGTCATTTAGTCCTGTGATGGAGGTTTTCTTGGGGACTGGAATGATGGTGGAGCGTTTGAAGCAGGAAGGGACTTCACACAGCTCCAGAGATTTGTTAAATATATTTGTGAAGATTGGAGCCAGTTGTTCAGCACAGATCTTAAGGCAGGAAGGTGAGACACCATCTGGTCCAGGTGCTTTTCTGATCTTTTGTTTCTGGAACAATCGGCTCACATCAGCTTCACATATCTGGAGTGCAACTTGAGTGGTGGGGGGAGGGAGAGACAGAGGGGGTGTTGATGGAGGAGTGATGTTAGATGCTGCTGTGGGTTGAGGAGGTGTGAAAAGACAGATTTATCTCAAGCTTACATTTAACAATATTTTACGAGTCATACTTTAGTTGGCGTTTTGTACGAAAAACAGAGAACAAAAAGTCTACTGACTTTTACTGTACCCTTGTTGCATTTCTTTCCTGGCCTTCAGCCTCGTCTGAACTTCTGCCAAACCACAGCTGTTGAATCCATACCTGAACAAATTGAAACGATGAAAAAATATCTTGCATGTTTTTAATAGTGTTGAACATATTGAGTTCCAAAAAAATATTAAAAACAAAACAGCTGGACTTGTTTTTTTCCCTTTCACACCAAATTGCCTGTTTTAGAGTCAAATCAGAGAAAATTCAAATATTTAAAACCTATTATGCATTTGTCAATGAAAGTATCTGATGTATTCCTCTTTACGGCGCTTCCTTATGCGATGATTGTCCATCTTTACTTTTCTTCTTGGATTCACCTATAGACACTTAGTGTTATGTATATTTTAGAAGCCCTGATGACGGTTTTTAATCTGGGGTAATCCACATAAAAAATTAAAAAAATTAAAAAAAGAGTTTCATAATTAAAGAGAAAAAGAGGTCATTTCCTCATTTAAATGTTTTGAATTTAAACTTAAGCTCTTTAATTCTTGATTGACACTGCAATGATGGCAGCTTGTTGCAGTGCCTCTGATTAATGTTTTTCTTTGAAATTTGAGTTTTATTGAAATATTGTACCAACTCCTACTCTTTATACAAATAAATTTTAAAAAAATATGTGCAAAAACATTAAGTTGTACATTTTATTTTGGGGCAGTACAGTGGTGCAACAAGTAGAGCTGCTGCCTCTCTGCGAGCAGGTTACCCTGGTTCAAATACCTGTCTGGGTGTCTTTCTGCGTGGAGTCTGCATGTTCTCTCCGTGCAGCATGGATTTTCTCCAGGTACGGTACTCTAGTTTCCTCCCACAGACCAAAAACAAGCATGTTAGGCTGATTGGTAACTCTGAATTGTCCCTAGGTGTGAGTGAGAGAGTGCATGGTTGTTTGTCTCATTTGTCTCTATGTGTCCCTGTGATGGACTGGAAACCTGTCCAGGGTGTACCCTGCCCCTTGCACAGTGATTGCATGGGCACCGGTGAACCCCTCAGCCCAACTCAAACTGCAGTTGTTTGATAAAAATTATAGCAAATACAGTATGTGTCTGAGCTGAACTTTTCCTTAATAAATGAACGTAATTGTGAAATGAGCTGGATTTAAAAATTTGTTTCACCGAAAGTGATAAAAAGCCATATATAGGTCGCATCTGAGTATAGGTCGCAGTCCATGAAAAAAATGATAAAACGGTGCGACCTATACTGTACTGCTGTCGGTCAAAAACAATATTGTGTCAGTATTTTTGTTGATTTAAAAAAAGCATTTGATACTATTGATCACACCATTCTCCTTGAAAAATTGAACAAATATGGTATTAGAGGACCAGCATTACAATGGGTACCGTTTTTTCCGGACTATAGGTCGCGGCTTTTTATCATTTTTTCATGGCCTGCGACCTATAGTCAGGTGCGACCTATATATGGCTTTTTATAAAATAAGCTGATTTGTAATAATTTATTAACAAAAATTAAACTGAGACACACTCTTACAATAATGTCAGCTAACAAATATATTTTTTAGGTGTTTATCCTGCTAAAATTATTCATTTATTAAAGAAAAGTTCAGCTCAGACACATATTTGCTATAATTTTTTATCAAACAATTAATTGTTTTTAAGTGTTAATCTTCTTAAAAGCCTTGCTGTGCGCTCCTGTGGAAGAGACATTTGCAGCAGAGCTAAACACGGTCCACATTTTGACGTAGGTGCGACCTATATATGGATTTTTCCAATTCTTTGGCAATAATTGGACAATGCGACCTATACTCGGGTGCGACCTATACTCCGAAAAATACGGTATCTACCGGTAGTTATTTGAAAGACAGGAAACAGTTTGTACAAATAAAGGGTGTAAAATCTGACCTCTGCAATATCACATGTGGAGTTCCTAAAGGCTCTGTACTTGGACCAAAGCTATTCATTTTGTATGTGAATGACTTGGTAAATGTGTCAGGACTCTTTAAATGTGTCCTTTTTGCATATGATACCACATTTTTTTTGTTTGGTAAAGATATAGAACAGATGTTGAAGTTGATGAAGACAGAATTTGTCAAAATACAAACTTGGTTTAAACTTAATAAATTATCGGTAAATCTAGACAAAACTAATTACATGATATTCAGTAATAAAAAAAGAACTTTTGATGTTCCATTTAAAATTGATGGTGTTAAGATTTGTAGAGTGAGTGGGGTGAAGTTTTTGGGTGTTATCATTGATGACATAAATTCTGTAAGAATAAAAATATCTAAATCTATTGCAGTACAGCAAACCCTCGACCTACGTCACCCGCGACCTACGGCAACTCAGACTTACGATTTTATCATATTTAATAAAAATATGATTAAAAAAAAAAAAAAAAAAATTATTTTTTTTTTTTTTTTGGTGTTTAAATGTTATTAATTTCATGTGTATAGCACTTTGTTGCAGCTGTGGTTGTTTTAAATGGCTTTATAAATAAAGTATAATTATTAATATTTCGTTTTTAATTACAATTTGATCGTATTTACGCAACTTCCGGTCGTTTCCGGTCGTCTACTGCGGTCAATGGAGCTCCAGTTGGTGGCGGTAATGCGCTTAATTTGAGTTCGCCAACCGCCAATAACCTCTATAGAAGAAGAAGAAGAAGAAGAATGGAGCTCTAGACGCTCCTGTCAGCTGGCTTTAGAGGACCGTGTGTCCGTTCAGGGTTGCCTCATACGGATAAATTTGCTGGAAACACTCGGTCAACTCTGTGGACGTCTCAGGTCCGGAGGAGCAGCCGCGGATCGCCCCGCGATGGCTCCAACAACGCCGCCCGACATGCTAACGACAGCAGCTAACAGAGCAGCAAACACAGGCGAAGACACCGAGCCGACATGCCGCGGAGAGGCCATCTGCGGCCGGGAGCTCGCCGCAAATGTCCGCCTGGCAGTCGGGGGACACCGAGCTAATGCGGAGATACAAAGCCGATGCCTGAGCAGCCGCGGATCGCCCCGCGATGGCTCCAACAACGCCGCCCGAGATGCTAACGACAGCAGCTAACAGAGCAGCAAACACAGGCGAAGATACCGAGCCGACATGCCGCGGAGAGGCCATCTGCGGCCGGGAGCTCGCCGCAAATGTCCGCCTGGCAGTCGGGGGACACCGAGCTAATGCGGAGATACAAAGCCGATGCCTGAGCAGCCGCGGATCGCCCCGCGATGGCTCCAACAACGCCGCCCGAGATGCTAACGACAGCAGCTAACAGAGCAGCAAACACAGGCGAAGATACCGAGCCGACATGCCGCGGAGAGGCCATCTGCGGCCGGGAGCTCGCCGCAAATGTCCGCCTGGCAGTCGGGGGACACCGAGCTAATGCGGAGATACAAAGCCGATGCCTGAGCAGCCGCGGATCGCCCCGCGATGGCTCCAACAACGCCGCCCGAGATGCTAACGACAGCAGCTAACAGAGCAGCAAACACAGGCGAAGATACCGAGCCGACATGCCGCGGAGGGGCCATCTACGGCCGGGAGCTCGCCGCAAATGTCCGCCTGGCAGTCGGGGGACACCGAGCTAACGCGGAGATACAAAGCCGACAGCCTTTTTGAATGAACTGACATGCTAACCAGTGCTGCTAATAGCGGGGCCTAACCGTAGCTAACGCTGAGCAGTTGTTTTGGATGGAGGACATCGCGGAGAAACGGCTTTCAGTAAGTTTTTTTTTTTTTTATGGCTCCAAATGTATGAAGTTAAGAAGCTAACAGTCATTCTTTTAAACAGTTTTGTCCACGTGTGTGCGTGTGGAGCGTAAGGAAGCTGGGGGAGCTCGCACCCGAGCTAAATACTAAAAGACGAAGGCAGGCTTTGACCAGCTCAAAGTAAGACATTATATTTTTTATTTATTGTACAGTTCTGTGCATGTTCATGGCCTAGTATGTCTGCTTGTTCAGTCTCATGCCATTAAATATGTGTGCGGCGCTCCGTTAGCGGTATATCCGCGACCTATGTCAGAAACGCGGACCTACGACAGGCAGGTGTTTTTGGTCCGCGAGGTACGACAAAATCGACCTAAGTCACACACGTAGGTCCCTATCCCTGACGTAACTCGAGGGGTACCTGTACTGTACAAAGTCAGAGACCTATTGAATGATAAAGCTCTGTATTTGTTGTATAACACAATCATTGTTCCACACTTAATCTATTGTATTGATGTTTGGGGGAAAGCGTGTAAAACAATCACAAAGCCTATTTTTGTATTACAGAAAAGAGCTGTAAGAATTATCACTAGAAAACATTACTGTCATCCATCAAGTACATTATTTTATCAACTGAAGTTATTGAAGTTCCATGATTTGGTAGATTATAATATTTTATCAGTTATGTATAGGGCTCAGAATAACGCATTACCTTTAAATATCCAAATGCATTTTGTTAAAAGACAAAGTTGTTATAATCTAAAGGGGACAGAGATATTAAAACCAAAATTCAGAACTAGCTTGAAGGGTCGTTCTACCTCAATCCAAGGAATTGGATTATGGAATGGTTTGGAGAGTGACGTTAAAAATGCCAAGTCAATGTGTACATTTAAGAAAATGATCAAAACTGAATTAAAAAAAATGTATATGAATTAGTGTAATGTGTATTGTATTAGAGTTAAAAAATTAGAAAGAGTTATTAATTTTGTTCTGTTACTGAAGATAATTTTTGATTGAACTAATTGTTTGAAAAAAGGGGCAGATATAATAAGAATTTTTCTTCCTTCTGCTACCTTTCTTTCTTTTTTTTATATTTTGTATATTATCGTTTATGGGATTGTTTTGTATTGTATTTTAAAAATGAACAAATTTTATAAAAATTAAAAAATTAAAAAAAAACAATGATCCAAATAAGTGACATCGGTGGCAGAAAAACAAATATCCAGGAGCTGTTGGCAATCTTACACCAGTAGCGCATTTATGTCCCAGATGAGAAACGAACAAAACGCATAAAATCCGAACACCTTCAGCAGAGGTGGATTGCAGCAAGCCATGTACACGGGCGCCATCTTACCGGACAACATACCTGTTAATTATAGCCTGATCTGCGGTGAGTCGAAACACACGTGGTTTTGGGTTTCCCTCCTGAGGTTTTGGTGTTATTGTACCCACTTCAACGAAGCCAAAACCCAATTTGTACAAGCCATCTACAGCCTCCCCATGCTTGTCGAAGCCTGCTGCAATTCCAATAGGATTTTTGAACTTCAACCCTAGTATGTTCATTTCCTGTTGAGACAAAAAAGTTTAGTGTTGCTGCGAAGTACCCAATTTACTGAGAAGACATGACTGAGAAGTTCTTACCAATGATGCAGAGTCCGTGTAGCGGTTCAGAGGAACCAGACCCATTCCTATCACCTTCACTGCCAACATGTGTGCTGTTTCTGGCCCCACAATCCTCTGCAGCAGAGGCATCAGCTGGTTGGCATAGAAACGATCATCTCCAACCACCGTGAGGTAAGATGCAAACAAAAGGCTGCCTGAGCCGATGACCTTCACTGCATCTTTGAGGCGTTTCTGTTGATGAGAGCATGAAATAAAAAAAAATAACAGGAGTTGTGTTTGATGGTCCATACTTTAACAAGAATGCAGACAATTGATAAATGATTTTATTGTTTTTGCAGTGACTCGGTTCCTACATCAAGTCTATGTTTGCATACAGTGTCTTATTGTGTAACTCCAGTAATATCCACAACAAAAGTACGGTAGTACTGTAAACTGCATGGCCATAACGAGTCATCAAACACCAGACAGGTAATATAATACCATAGAAACACTGTGAAATGTTGAGTTTTAACTTGTGGTGACAGACTTAAAATTACCTTTTTCTTTTTTTTTTTTTCAAAATAAGATTGGACATGACACAATTGGCTGATTGATGGATGAGCCACACGATCTGCATGTAATTTTTATTTAAAATAAATTGTTTTAAATTATTTAGCACCTGCTGCACCTTTGTGCAGCTCATGCTGCAGGATAAACTTCCTGCTGCAGCTGGTCAGCTGTTCTCTGTGCAGAGTAGAGAAGTAGGCGTGGTCAAGAACGCTTGCCGGTGGCAAAGAGCAGTGGAGGCAGGGAGCTGAAATCATGACATTCTGTGCTCTTTTAGAGTGTTCAGAATTTAGAAACATTGTTTAGAATATTGCACCTACTACAGGGTACATGCAGAAATTCTTGAGTTGAATTTAATACCTTTTAATACCTTTTTAATACCATCAAAATATTTTTTAATACCATCAAAATATTTTTTAATACCATCAAAATATTTTTTAATGCCATCACGGCACCGAGCTGTAACCGTAGCGGCAACCTTTTGTACTTCAGTTCAGAGCAACTAATTGTAAAGTGATAGATTACTGTCATTTTCTTCCTAAACTTTGGTAGTAAATGTAGTTTTATAACAATTACTGGATACATCAATTTGCTTCTTGCCTCAATAAAAGCACTGACCTACTTGTTATTTAAATCTAACCCAAGAGAAAAAGTTTAATTGTTCCCACACATAACATATCTCTAATGGCAAACAAAAACTGTAAACTTGAAAACAGAACAGTTTAGTTAAAAATAATTCAACACTGAACACATGCACAATTCAAAAAGAGAGGGAGAAAAATAATAAATACTGTATTTTTCATCCTGTAAGACTGTATACATTAAAAAAATCGCATGTGACATATTTTGTTTTGAAAAGCCACAATTCTGAGTCATGTTGTACACACGTGATGGACTGGAGACCTGTCCAGGCCCGACTCTCAGTGACCCCCACAACCCGAAAAGGAAGAAGCGGGTTAAAGATAATGGATGATGGATGTTGTACCCCTTTATCACTGATGCTTCAGGTTGATATATGACAATATTCATCTGAGTTTGAAACAATAATTTTGGCTAATTAAAACCTAACCCTAGTCTGGATGAGCTTGAGTATTTTGCAAAGAATGAGTTAAGTCAGATCTCTAGATGTGCAAATCTGGAGATAAGCCCCCAAAACATTTAGCATCTGAAGAGAAATAGGTTAAACCAAGTACTGAATGGGCTGAATATAAATTAACTTTTAGATTTAATTTTGTAAAATAAAATAAAAAAGTACCTTCCACTTAGTTGTTTGTGGCTGTAACGTCACAAAATATGGAAAAGCTCATGGAGTACAGGAACATAAAGCAATAACAATAAATTCTGCATAAAAAATGTCAAAGTCTGGTAATTTTTATACACTTGAACAATATGTTAGTTATGTGATTTTAAAGAAGGACAAAAATATTGACTCGGAGTTATTGACTTTGTCTTGTTACACAACAGACGTTTGTGTCAAATTAACAACTGTTTACTAACTGAACTTTTGATTGGATCAAATGTTCCCAAAGCCCCGTGCTGATATGAAGCAATAATTTATACAATTAATGCATCAGTGTTTTTTACCATATAAAGACGTATTTGCCCCGAGTTAGCGTAGCTTCAGATTCATTACCACTTTCGGGCAGTGCGAACAAGTTAGGAAACAGGAACATAGGTGTAATTGTGTGAAACATTTCGTGTTTAACATTCTCTTAAATTACCTTCAGTTGTCCCGCCATGAACGCTGGTTTGGATCTCAGGACATAATTGAACGGCACTTCCTGAAAGTTGCAAACAAACTCTCGCGCATTCCCGCACATTCTCGCGATACTTCAGTCAGAAGTAAACCCACATTCATTAGAGGTTTTCTAAGGTTAGAAAATAATGTTCATGATTTAAATAAAGTTCACACTTTGTTTATCTATTGTTCTGGACTCAAAATAGTTAACATGTTTTTAAATGTTAAATGATTTTATAAAATAAGATGCTGGTCAGTATTTAAGGGAAAACTTGAGTTACCTTGAGTGACATCAAGAGACTCCTTCGCTTTGCATCTTGTTTGTGTGGCTGCTCTGATTTTCCTAAAGTACTGGGAACATATGCAGAAGTTAGTATCTTGGGTTTTTTTTGTTTTGTTTTGTTTTTCTGGAGGAAGTTCTCTCATTTTCATGTGATGGGCTGAAGTTTCTTTACTCAGTTGAAGGTCCGTCCACATGTCCAGCAGCTTCAGCCCAGCACTGCTCATCAATAATGGACATGTCACTTCAAACCTTTATCTTTATGTGGATTACAGTTGGATGTCTGTCACAACCTGAAAACTTCAAGACTAGTAATCACCTGCCAGTGCACTGTGATTTTGTTTTCAAAAATGTCTGTCTGGAGTTTGTTAAGGAGTCAAAGACCTGGTTCCAAGCCAGCAGCAGCTGTGAAAAGAAAGGTGGGAGACTTCTAAAAGTTATCAACAACTCAGTTAAAATGTACCTGAGCAACATCACCAGAGAGAGCAAGATCAGTAATTTCACATGGTGGATTGGAGAAAGGGTGCAAGTTTATCATCAAGGACCTTCACTAAGTGAGTAAAATATACTTATTTTTAAGTTTATTGTAATAATTTCAGTGAAAATTTTATTTTTCTCATTTATTATATACCTACTGTATAAAGTTGTGCAGAAGTAAATAAAAAAAACTTTTGGGGTTTGTTTAATTAACTAATAACTAAATAAAGCTAATAAAGCTGGCTATAGGATAGATAAGTTTTGCTAACTGGCTTTTTAATGTGAATGTTTCTGTCCAGTGCCTTGAGACAGCTTATGTTTGGATTTAATGCTCTATGAACTGAATTCAAATTAATTTAATTAAAGTAGAGAAAATGTAAAACAGAAGAAAGTTATGTTGCATAAGATAATAAAAGTATCTCCTGAACCCTAAGAGAGGCTATGACCTTTTTAAGATTTTGGGAATTTAATTTAATTTGAGTTTTTTGGCTTCAGCACAATCTCAGTTTAAATAAATTTGTATTTTTGTTTGTTTGTCTTTTTACGTTGTAAAAGGCATCTCCTTTAGGAATTATATGATGTATTATACCAACTAAAACAGGACCATAAGAATTTCTTTTACAGAAGAATACCAAAAATAATTTGAATGGATAAAAAAAAAATATATATATATATGTATATATATATATATATATGTATAT
>JBBPBX010008101.1:0-46340 GCA_038048925.1 Garcialebias charrua
TCTTGGACTTTTTTTTATTTGATTCAATTTATTGGGCATTGCTCTCAGCTACCACTACACCAAATTCCAGCTTAATATCTCTAAAAAAAATTGCTGATCTAAAGTATTTTTCCTTTTTAGCTCGAGCAGTCATCTTTCAGCTGAATGGCTATAAAATTATCTGAGTTGTGGCCATTTGAAATTAGCTTTGGCGGCCATCTTGAATTTGTGGATTTGAATTCAGAATGTGTTGCTGTCAGCTACCACCACACCAAATTTCAGCTCAATCTTTTTTTGAATAGCTGAGTTGTTATATTTTTCCCCTTTTAGCTAAGGTGGCCATCTTGAATCAAAATGGCTCCAAAAGTTAAAAAGAGTTTTGTTCAGAGACCTCTTCACTCTGGGTCATGTGACCTCCCTGTGGCAGACAAAAGCTGTTAAAAGATCGAACAGTGTTTTTCAAAGAGAAAATTTGCGTCTTTGTTTGAAAATTACATTGCCATGGTAACTCGAAATGCCAATAAAAGTAACAGCACACATCACGGATCTGAGCCGGTCGTTAGTTCGGGCTGCATAAAAATTGACACAAGAGCTAGACCCTTTTCAGGTGGCTGCCTTCAGGTAGTCCCCAAAAACTCTTCTCTGGTGGAAAAGTCACCAAACTGTCTGAAAACAGCCAGGGATGCATCGCTTGCATGGACAGACTGGTCACACTGAACTGAAGACAACTCGCACTTGTCCAGGTCGGGTTCTGTTCAAGTGCATCTGCTGGTAATGCAGACACTCACCTTGCAACAACTTCAGGACTGAGTTGTACATTTTGAGGTCTTGGAAGAGAGTTTGAGCCACCACGGTCAAAACCTCCTTTATAGTCCCGCCATCGAAGAAGGACTTTTTGTGATTGGTTAGTTTGTGTATCACTCTAAACGAAGCTTCTGATGATGCACTGACGTCTTTGTGGGATTGGTGAAAAAGTATGGTTGCCTCTGAAGTGATGTTTTTAGTTCCTTAACCTTGTCTTTTTGAAGTTTGCTACCTGGAGGAAAGTTCAATCAAAACTTGCAGTGAACTTTGGTACAATGTTGCTCCAAGTTGCATCTTTTCCCGAGTAACATGCTGCACAGATCAGACACACACACCTACTGGAAACATTTGTAGAAAATTTCCCATTTTCGCACTCATAAAAATGGTGCAT
This sequence comes from Garcialebias charrua, assembly GCA_038048925.1. Taxonomy (NCBI): domain Eukaryota; kingdom Metazoa; phylum Chordata; class Actinopteri; order Cyprinodontiformes; family Rivulidae; genus Garcialebias; species Garcialebias charrua. The sequence continues at coordinate 1,175 of JBBPBX010008101.1, forward strand.
GTTTTGCCTCTTGCTGAGATGCTACATGCGGTGGTCATGGTGTTACCTGTTCCACATGAGCATAGACTCATCAAGCATGACAGCAACAGAACTGTTTGACAACTGATTGCCAAATAATCTTTTAATGCAAGAAGATGTGGGGCATCAATGGATTTGATTGGTTATAAATGTATGTTCATCAAATTTGTCTTCTCCAGATGTTTATAATAATAATAATAATAATAATAATAATAATAATAATAATAATAATAATAATAATAATAATAATAATGAATTTAATTTATAACGCACTTTTCATTAACAAAAATCTCAAAGTGCTACAAAGTGCAACTAAAATCAAAACAAGTGATAAAATAAAGTAAAATCAATGATAAAATAAAATAAATATTACAATCAATTAAAAACAATGATAATATCAACTAAAATCAGTGATAAAATCATGTGGAGGCAGAGTAGGCTTGCTTAAAAAGAAAGGTCTTTAAGCCTTTTTTAAAGTCAACCAGTGATTGTGGAGCTCTCAGATAGTCAGGGAGGGAGTTTCAGAGGCGGGGGGCAGCCACACAGAATGCCCGGTCTCCCATGGTCCTTAATTTGGTTCGTGGAATGTGAAGGAGATTACTGTTCTGTGATCGTAGAGACCGGGTGGATGAATATGGAACAAGAATGTCCTTTAGATAATCTGGTGAAGTTCTGTGTAAGCATTGGTGTGTAATGGGAGCAGTTTTGTACTGAATTCTGTAGGTGACAGGAAGCCAATAAGACAGGCAGAAATTCAGCTTCAATAAACAGTCTGCCTCATTGAGAAAAATCCTGAGGCAGAAGCATCTCACAGTTGAATTTTATGGTTTTACAGGATTTAATCAAGAAGATATAAGTTAAAAAGAGAATTCACTTCCAAAAAAGAAGAAAATGATTTGAATCTCCAATACGGTGGAAGTCAGTGAGAGTTTGGGTGTCCACCAGGGCTTCATCTGATTCAGATCCTGCTGGAACAGGAGCAGGGAACTCTCTTATTTTGACTGGGTGGGTTCCGGTAACTGTTTGCATGGATCCGGTAACTCTCAGGTTTACCATACATTATGAACAAATATGACAGCCTTGAACCAAGGGCGGACTGGACTTCGGGAGCACCAGGACATTTCTCGGTGGCCTGGCCCACTCAGTGATCACCGAGGGGCTGGACCAAAGGCTCAGTTTGGGTTTGATTATTTTAAATAAACAATCCATGTCCATATTCACTCAGGTATCTGCCTCACTGAAGCGCCCTGAGCAGTAGCGATGGGAAGACAGACCCCGCCCCCTCCTTTCTCTTTCTGAGGCCATCTGCTACAACAGAACAGAGACACACAACAGGTTGCACACCCGCCGGCACTTGGATGCTTGACAGAAGGCTTTACAAATGTAGGTAAACTTAGATGTTTAACAACTAATTAAAATACACCAAAATGCAGTAAATTGCATTTATTTTATTAAAAATTTTCTGGGGGAGGACTTGCAGACCCCCCGCTCCCCACTGGTTTGCAGTCCAGCATCAGTCAGTTTACAAATTAAACCCTGGTGTCCACTCTCTGCACTTGGGGGATTTGAAATAACTCTCTCAGTCCCACAGCAGTGAGAGACACAGTGGGTGACAGAAAACAAAGCATCGAGTGTTTGATAACTAAACATGTAAAATCATTGTGAAACTGCAATATCATCAGATTTTTTATAAACTTGTTCATCGTTATAACCCGGCTCAAGCTGGAAAAGGGGAGGTAACATTAAAATTCTGTGAGAATGATTTTGAATAAAAGTAATGATTTATTTGGTCAGTGTATCAAAAGTAGGTACTTTCAAAGTACCAATTACTGCATATATTTTACAACAATAACAATATTAATGTCAACAATTGTGGTAAATATATTACAAATCTCTTGGTAATCTGAAGTACACAAACCAGAATAACAACCCATTTAAACCAACAAAGGCAGTGAATAGCCTTAAACCCGTTTTACATTGAATCAAGACAAATATTGTGTAAAACTTCTGACTTTCCTCAGAAGTTTACACCAACACTAACAGACACCTCCAACAGCAGGACTAAGTGTTAGCCAAACATTTCAAGTCCACAGAAACCAGACACAAAATGGAGATCTGGGCTTGAATAGACCGGCCTCTTCTGCGGTTGGAGGAGCAGGAGGTGAAGAAGCCAACCAGGATGCAGATGGATGTCCAATAGGGCTGTAGTGATACAATAATCTCACGATACGATACACTATATTCTGCTCACAATATGATATATATTGCGATATTCAGCAAACGATACAATTCAATACACTTTTGCGATTTTCTGAAAGATTTTAGAGGGACAGAGTGATTTTTGGTGACATTTTGTGACTGTTATAGACTTGTATTGAATTAATTTAACTGAAAACTGATTAAAAGTACCAACTACACAATACCTGGCTCTGGTTGGACATGGACACAGACTTAAAGTCGACAGCTGGACAAAATGAATCAAAGAAGTGGTGAGAAAACATGTTTCTTTTAATTGAAACAGTAAAAACTGTAGCTTACATGCATTTGTAAAGTAAATAAAGTGCACCAAGTGCCCTGCTCTGAATAGTTTGAAACCTTTTTAACCTTGACACTTAACATCTGAAGGAATCACTCTAAGTGCTTGGTAAGTAAACAGTAATATGACTTCTCCAAAACAGTCTATAATTCAAGTAATGAAGAACATTTAACTTCAAATGCACCCATCTTAGCAGAGCAGCTTAAGGCCTGTAGATAGACCCTGACTAATAAGTGAACTCTAAACAGAAAGTCTACTCTGCAGACCAAGTGAGCTACGTTCTCATAGATCAATCTTCATACAACTTGGCATAAATGCTCTACAGCGACACTAGTGGCTGGATGACCTAATCACTCTCCCGGCGAAGCAAGCAGTGAGTGAGCAGGGTGACAGTTGGATGTTACGATACTTGCGGATGAATATTGATTTTTTTCTAGGAAAGAAAAAAATCGATATATATTGCAAAATCGATATTATTACACAGCCCTAATGTCCATGTTAGGGGATGAGTCAGGAGAGGCCAGCCCATCGAGCCACAGCACAGCTGGGTCAGTAACGAGTCACCCAAACATCTGGCCTCAGACCAGAACATTGGATTGGTTCAGACTGAACTGTTTGGTGTCGATGATAAAAGTTAGACGCTCGGCTGAACACAAAATAACTCTCCACGTCCGTTCCTCTTCCTGGAGACAGTTCCAGTGGGTTTTATAGAAGCTCAAATATTTATTAAATATTAAAAATATTCACACACATTTGACAATGATGTGTTGTTTTTTTAAATCTGCTATGTTTTCCTGAGTGTGAGGCGGTGACATTTCAGCTCAACTCATCGTATCATGTGGAGACATTTGATTTTCATCACACACACCCCCGCACACCCCCCCCGCACACACACACACACACACATGCACGCACGCACACACACACACACACACACTCACAGAGTAAATCTGTTAATTACACAACTCCTGAAGTTCAGCGTTGGAGGCCAGAGCTCAAAGAGAAGAATGAAATGTATAAATAATGAATGTTGGGTTCTCTGTGATTAAAGCTGAATATAAAACCAATCAGACGCTGACGCTGCTCTGATTATCATCCTCAGACCTTCTTCCTCCAGCTGCGGAGATGATCACGTTCGTGAGTTCTCATGCAAAAAAAACAACAAAGTGGAGAAAAGAGCGTTTGCAGCGTGTGATGGTGTAGTAAGAACATGTGCAGCGTGTGATGGTGTAGTAAGAACATGTGCAGCGTGTGATGGTGTAGTAAGAACATGTGCAGCGTGTGATGGTGTAGTAAGAACATGTGCAGCGTGTGATGGTGTAGTAAGAACATGTGCAGCATGTGATGGTGTAGTAAGAACATGTGCAGCGTGTGATGGTGTAGTAAGAACATGTGCAGCGTGTGATGGTGTAGTAAGAACATGTGCAGCATGTGATGGTGTAGTAAGAACATGTGCAGCGTGTGATGGTGTAGTAAGAACATGTGCAGCGTGTGATGGTGTAGTAAGAACATGTGCAGCATGTGATGGTGTAGTAAGAACATGTGCAGCATGTGATGGTGTAGTAAGAACATGTGCAGCGTGTGATGGTGTAGTAAGAACATGTGCAGCGTGTGATGGTGTAGTAAGAACATGTGCAGCGTGTGATGGTGTAGTAAGAACATGTGCAGCATGTGATGGTGTAGTAAGAACATGTGCAGCGTGTGATGGTGTAGTAAGAACATGTGCAACATGTGATGGTGTAGTAAGAACATGTGCAGCGTGTGATGGTGTAGTAAGAACATGTGCAACGTGTGATGGTGTAGTAAGAACATGTGCAGCATGTGATGGTGTAGTAAGAACATGTGCAGCATGTGATGGTGTAGTAAGAACATGTGCAGAATGTGATGGTGTAGTAAGAACATGTGCAGCATGTGATGGTGTAGTAAGAACATGTGCAAAGTGTGATGGTGTAGTAAGAACATGTGCAACGTGTGATGGTGTAGTAAGAACATGTGCAGCGTGTGATGGTGTAGTAAGAACATGTGCAGCGTGTGATGGTGTAGTAAGAACATGTGCAGCATGTGATGGTGTAGTAAGAACATGTGCAGCGTGTGATGGTGTAGTAAGAACATGTGCAGCATGTGATGGTGTAGTAAGAACATGTGCAGCGTGTGATGGTGTAGTAAGAACATGTGCAGCATGTGATGGTGTAGTAAGAACATGTGCAGCGTGTGATGGTGTAGTAAGAACATGTGCAGCATATGATGGTGTAGTAAGAACATGTGCAACGTGTGATGGTGTAGTAAGAACATGTGCAGCATGTGATGGTGTAGTAAGAACATGTGCAGCGTGTGATGGTGTAGTAAGAACATGTGCAACGTGTGATGGTGTAGTAAGAACATGTGCAGCGTGTGATGGTGTAGTAAGAACATGTGCAGCATGTGATGGTGTAGTAAGAACATGTGCAACGTGTGATGGTGTAGTAAGAACATGTGCAGCATGTGATGGTGTAGTAAGAACATGTGCAACATGTGATGGTGTAGTAAGAACATGTGCAGCGTGTGATGGTGTAGTAAGAACATGTGCAGCATGTGATGGTGTAGTAAGAACATGTGCAGCATGTGATGGTGTAGTAAGAACATGTGCAGCATGTGATGGTGTAGTAAGAACATGTGCAGCGTGTGATGGTGTAGTAAGAACATGTGCAGCATGTGATGGTGTAGTGGGAGACCTCCAGGAGAGGGGGCCAGGTAGCTGGGAGCGGCGTCCGAGGAGGGAGTCTCAGTGCGGACTGGGAATGGTGTAATAAGAACATGTGCAACATGTGATGGTGTAGTAAGAACATGTGCAGCGTGTGATGGTGTAGTAAGAACATGTGCAGCGTGTGATGGTGTAATAAGAACATGTGCAACATGTGATGGTGTAGTAAGAACATGTGCAACATGTGATGGTGTAGTAAGAACATGTGCAGCGTGTGATGGTGTAATAAGAACATGTGCAACATGTGATGGTGTAGTAAGAACATGTGCAACATGTGATGGTGTAGTAAGAACATGTGCAACATGTGATGGTGTAGTAAGAACATGTGCAGCATGTGATGGTGTAGTAAGAACATGTGCAACATGATGGTGTAGTAAGAACATGTGCAGCGTGTGATGGTGTAATAAGAACATGTGCAACGTGTGATGGTGTAGTAAGAACATGTGCAAGCATGTGATGGTGTAGTAAGAACATGTGCAGCATGTGATGGTGTAGTAAGAACATGTGCAACATGTGATGGTGTAGTAAGAACATGTGCAACATGTGATGGTGTAGTAAGAACATGTGCAGCGTGTGATGGTGTAGTAAGAACATGTGCAACATGTGATGGTGTAGTAAGAACATGTGCAGCATGTGATGGTGTAGTAAGAACATGTGCAGCATGTGATGGTGTAGTAAGAACATGTGCAACATGTGATGGTGTAGTAAGAACATGTGCAGCATGTGATGGTGTAGTAAGAACATGTGCAGCATGTGATGGTGTAGTAAGAACATGTGCAGCGTGTGATGGTGTAGTAAGAACATGTGCAGCATGTGATGGTGTAGTAAGAACATGTGCAGCGTGTGATGGTGTAGTAAGAACATGTGCAGCATGTGATGGTGTAGTAAGAACATGTGCAGCGTGTGATGGTGTAGTAAGAACATGTGCAGCATGTGATGGTGTAGTAAGAACATGTGCAGCGTGTGATGGTGTAGTAAGAACATGTGCAGCATGTGATGGTGTAGTAAGAACATGTGCAGCGTGTGATGGTGTAGTAAGAACATGTGCAGCATGTGATGGTGTAGTAAGAACATGTGCAGCGTGTGATGGTGTAGTAAGAACATGTGCAACATGTGATGGTGTAGTAAGAACATGAGCAGCGTGTGATGGTGTAGTAAGAACATGTGCAACATGTGATGGTGTAGTAAGAACATGTGCAGCGTGTGATGGTGTAGTAAGAACATGTGCAACATGTGGTGGTGTAGTAAGAACATGTGCAGCTTGTGATGGTGTAGTAAGAACATGTGCAGCGTGTGATGGTGTAGTAAGAACATGTGCAGCGTGTGATGGTGTAGTAAGAACATGTGCAGCTTGTGATGGTGTAGTAAGAACATGTGCAGCGTGTGATGGTGTAGTAAGAACATGTGCAGCATGTGATGTTTAGTTGTCTGGTTGTTGTGGTTTTCATCTAGAAAAGCTTCGGCTTCAGGTCGTCTGACAGAAACAACTTTAGGTCATTTAAACAAAAACATTTAGGTTTTTAACACCATGAGATTCAACAGAGGGGTCTGACTCCACCCGATGAAGAACTTCTTCACCTTTGCTCCGTCTTTGGGTGGAGCAAAACACTCGATCCATACAAACTAGATAAATTATCATATTTCTCCTCAGGTCCCAGAAGAAATCATTTCTGTCATCTGTCCCGCCTCGACGCTGCTTCTTCTCTCCTGCCTTCAACCTTCACGGAAGTTTCTACAAATTCCATCCACACTTCCATCTATCCCTTCATCCATCCATCTTTCTGTCCATCCATCCATCCATCATCCATCCATCCATCCATCCATCCATCCATCTGTCAATTCATCCATCTATCCACCCTACTATCCATGTTTCCATCCATCCATCCACCCTACTATCCATGTTTCCATCCATCCATCTACCCAACATCCATTCATCCATCCATCCATCCACCCTACTATCCATATTTCCATCAATCCATCTACCCATCATCCATCCATCCATCCATCCATCATCTGTCAATTCATCCATCTATCCACCCTACTATCCATGTTTCTGTCTGTCCATCCATCCATCCATCCATCATCCATCCACCCACCCATCCATCCATCCATACATCAATTCATCCATACATCCACCCTACTATCCATGTTTCCGTCCATCCATCATCCATCCATCCATCCATCCATCCATCCATCAATTCATCCATACATCTGTAGTGGGCATGACCGTGCCCGCTCTTATACCTTTGTATTTTTGAACTGTTCCAGAGATGACCTTTACTGACCTCTCAGTAAAGCAAGACATTTACTACAAATTATTCCATTAGTTGTAATCTGAGAACACAGTCACCAAAAGAGACTATTGGCTTCTTTAATTTTATTCTAATGTAATCAAAAGAATAACATTTTGTCATTTTCATGATGTGTGCTTTTATGCTGTTATTCTGTAATGTGAAACATCACTGTGTCATTTCTACAAATGAAAAGGTGTCAAAGTTCATGAAAAGGTGTCAAAGTTCAGATAATATGTCAAACTGCCTTTCTCAGAAGTTGTTTTTGTTGAGTTTCAGCTAAAATTCTCACTAGCGTCTGAAAGTCTCCTCACTGAGACACTTTTCCTAAACAATTTCTCTCTGCTCTGATTTCACCTTGAATCGTGATAACAAGGGAACTGCTCGACTGGTTCTTTTCGGACCAATGGGAAAGTGACAACTCCTCTCATCTCAGATCTTCTACTAAGAGTCTAAGTTTTTCCTAAAACAGTTAGTTCCTGTTAGGAAGGAGAGATGTGAACTTTCTCTTCAAGCTATGTTATCTTGAAGTCAACCAAGCCACCTCTAGCGGCCGGGAGTATAAAGAAAAGGTCACCTCGTGATTAGTTTAAGACTTGAATCTGCCCCCTATTGGTTAAAAGATGTTAACAGATGAGTTCTCCCTAAAAAATAAGGAGAAGTCAGCATTTTTATGGTGAAATACCACCTTTAAAATTGTTCTGTACACAATCAAAAACTCCTGTTTATTTTAAATAAAATTTTTAGAATAACAGAGGTACAGACAAACAATTTATGCTCATTTTAAATACTGAAGAGATTTAAAATAACACTCAAAAAGCATCTTTTATTTGATTTTCAAATTAAATAAAAAAAATGATGGAGAACAGAGCATTTCCACATTAAGCTCTTCACATCTCTGCATTTTAAACAGAATTGGTGTGCACAACTGTACACTTTTAGTTAAAATGGCATTTTTAACATTTTTCTGTGTACAACTAATAACTCCTGTTTATTTTAAATAAGGGAATATTTAAAATAACAAATTACAAACATCTCTCATTAATTTGGAGAAATTTCAAAACAAAGATGGGATATGACAATTATGATGAAGCTTTACAGCTGCTCACAGCAAAGCTTGAATTGTTAAGGCAAAATAACATTCGCAGAAGAGAAGAATTTCACCAAGAAAAACTTGAGTTAAAACGTGAGATTAGACAATTTAAAAAAAAACGGTGTGCTGTAAATGTCTGTGAAGCTCACAGACTAAACAATGACCCGATCTGGTTAAAAACAAAACCAGAGCGTGGACTACATAACCCAGTCAAAAATGTCAAATCCCACTCGCTGGAGCTGGAAGGGATAAGTTCATCAACTCCCTCTCCTAAAATAGGCGAGAAAAAACATGTTTTTCAAACTAACAAACCACGACATGTTGATGCCCGCTGGAACAATGACCCGAAGTGGTTAGGAGACCCAATATGGTTGATAAGGACGAGCAAACGCCCTGTCCCTGCACCTCGGACGAAGCTGCCCGAGATAAGCAAAAAACCACAAACGGTAGGTGTCCGCTCTTTCAGTGACCCCTCGCGGTCTACATCGAGCAAAGGCCCTGCCCCTGCACTGCGGACTAGACAGTCCGGGAGTAGCAAAAGGTCACAGAAGTTCCAGAAAAAAGGTACCATACCTCTAAGCTCTGAGGAGATAGTGGACATAAGTTGGTTGTTTGAAAACTTGAATGATACAGAGGATGACCGAACTGGTACATTGAGTGACATTGTCTTTGATAATTCAGAGCACATGGATAACTCAGAGCACACAGTTAGTGACAACAAGAGCAAACGACAAAGAGAAAAACGTCTCAAAAAAGGCCTTGAGTTACAACATCAGTTTAGACAATCAGTGATGAAACAGTGCGCTGTAACTGCTTTTGAGGCTCACATGCAAAACAAAACACCCTCTGAGGTGTGCCCAGGTCAAAAGGTCGTATCCCAGTCGCTAAAAATAGAAGAGGGTCTCTCTCCTATAGAAAGCGAGAAACACCGTCGTCTCAAAGGCCCTCTGACCTCAGAAGAGGTAGAGAACATACGTCGGTTGTTAAAAGAGTTGGATAATACTAGCAAGAATGAACAAGATTTTCAAACTGACAAACAACGAAATGTTGGTGCCAGCTGGAACAGTGACTCAAAATGGTTTAAAGGGAGCCCCGCCCCTAAAGCACCTCAGATTGAAAAATCTGAGACAAGCAACGAACCACAAAAGGTAGGTGTTCACTCTCTAAGAGACCCACAATGGTTCAGATCGAACCAGGTGGGTGAAAACCAAGGTCTGCCGGTGGGTGAACTTCAGAAGAAATTGAAGTATGAGGACCTATACTCATGTAACTATGCGTGGTCCCAACAGAAACCCCCGAGCCTCGGAACTGCACCTCCCGCGCCTCGAACAAAACAGTTCGAGACATGCAAGGAGTCACGAATGTCCCAGAATAATGGCCCAACACCTCTATGCTCGGAAGAGACAGAGGAAGTAAGTAGTTTGTCAGTTGATTTGAATGTTACTATGCTTGACCAACCTGATACAATGAGTGGCGTTATCATTGATAATGACACTATCAACATTGAACAACCTGGGGCGATGTGCAGCACTATCTTTCACAAAGACTCAGGGCACACAGATGTTGAAAATATAGATGCTGACAGCAAACAAATTGCTGACACACAACAACATCCTGAAGGTCAAGATGCTGACAGCCAACAAGATGCTGACAATGAACATGAGTACACAGCCAGAGTTACACGTGAACAGAAACGTGGGCCAAGACCTGTGAGGTTTCTGTGTAACTTTATACAAAGGGGGGTGGCTAAGAAAGCTTACCTGCCTATCACACTGGAAGGTGTCCTTGAGCGTGAAGCCCTCCTGGATGGCAGTTCTGATATAACTATTATGTCGGCCAAGCTGTTCGAGGAGCTGAGGACCGCCGCTAACGGTGTTGACAGGCAAATACCCTTTGAGAAATGTGCTATTGAGCTGCAGGGTCTCGCAGAGACGAGAACAACCCTAACAGCTATAGCTATGGTTCACATGCAGATTGGCAAAATGACATTATACCACCCGGTATACGTGTCTAAACTTGACTCATTCCCATTTTTGGTTGGCCAAGACTTTATAAACCGTTTCGGCGCGATTATAGATTATGGTCAACAGACAATGTGGGCAACAGTGAGAAAACCCCTGCCAATGAAAAGGCCTCCTAGTTGTGATACAGACTGCCTAACCGCAGGTACCGCAGAGGACACAAGGGACTGCTCATCCGAGGACGAGAGCCCGGTAAGTGAACCTTCAACTACAGGTGAGACAGAAGAGACTCAACAGTTGGACCAGACTCTGACCCAACAAGAGAACCTCCTCTGTGAGCTGAAACAATCGGCACTCACTGACCACTGCCTAGTGAAAGGTGTGAAGGTCCAAGGATCCCACATCGAAGACGCTGTACTGTCCTCTGAGACGGGTAATTCGGCAATCAACCAAGCTTTCAATGAAACCTTGGTTCAAGAGCATTTGAGTCCAGAAAATGACAGTCAACCAAACGCTGACAGTCACTTGGACATAATTGTTGCAGATTTCGAGGACCCCTCATCAGACAAAATGGGGGCAAACTCACATTACCTACCACAGGTAGAGAAAGGTGTGGAGATCCAAGGACCCCACACCGAGGTTGCTGTACTGTCCCCTGGGACAGGTAAATCAGCTATCAGCCAAGCTTTCGATGAAAGCTTGGTTCAGGGACATTTGTGTCTAGAACTAATCAGAAATGACATAGTTTTTACAGACTCAAAAAGCTCATCTTCAGTCAAGAAATGGGAAGACACACACAACGACAGTGACCCTTCGCAGTCTGTACAATCAGACACACCTGTGACTGCACCAACAGTTGTGACACACCTGAATTACACAGAAAGAGGTAAACGTAAGAAGATACTTTGGCCGAAACCTAAACGGTTCCTGTGTACCGTCTTCTCTCAGCTGCGCGAACAGCTTAAACTAAACGGTGGCATCCTAACTTGTGCCCATGGACGGACGTCCTCACCTGTGTTCGTGGTCCCCCATGACCAAAGGGGGGTGTTGTTAGGTCATGCCAAAGACAAAGATTTGAATGTACACCTCAGAAACACTTTTGCTTTCGTCCCAGCAACCGGGAAAGGAGGGTCCGAGACCGGAACTCTCGCCCGCAAACTGATGCCCAGGTGGACTGGACCTCATCTGATAACAGACAAAGTGTCCTCAGTCATCTACGAAATCAAAATCAGCAAAGGCCGCAAAGAGCCAATTGCTAAATGGGTACATCGAAATCAGATCAAACCTTACAAGGCGTTCAATGAATCCACAAAAGACAAAGATCTCACAAACTCACCGACTTCATGGGATAATAAGGTCGTACAAACACAAGTTAGTAAATAAACTAATCAGGTTTAAACTACCGTATTTTCCACCCTATAAGTCGCATTGTCCAATTTGAACTTAGAAACGCTAAGCCTAAAACCCACAACAAAAAACTAACCTTAACAACCGTTTAAATCCACGAGATTTAATTTGACCTCGGTCATAAAGTTGAGACCTGTTTTCTTGTGTGTTGCACTTTGGAATCTGACGACAAGAGTGTGTCGAAGCAGTGAAACGTTGTTTCCTTGTTGTTTAGTCATTACTGTTGTCATTAGTTGAGATATTGTTTGGTTCTGAACACTCCCAGCCAAAAAGGTTTTGTATTAACATTGGTTAATGAATGATATGGATTTAACTATGCCAACATGCAGTTCGTTTTGTTAAATCTCAATCGTCGAAGAGTCAATGTAGTTTAAAGCTACTCAAGGTACCATAAACTACACTGGTCTCACAATTTCTAAATTGAACCGATTCGATCGTTTCTATTCTAGATTATCTATTCATTTTGATGAGTCTCGCCATAGACTTCAAAATTTATTAGGAATACCAAATCCTACGTCGTTCGTCTAAAAGACAACAGACATTTAGATCAAACTATATTTCATTTTTCTATTTTAGTTTAACCTAAACTAAGTAATGAATGGAGGAATAGTTTGGAATTAGAGGCCTTCGTTACAGAAGCCCTCCAAAATTTTATAGGTATAGATCCCTATTTCTAATTTTACAGAATTGATCCACCCCTTAATTGGTAATTGTAGCTGATCTAAATCATGATAGCTTACACACCAGGTGCATATAGGTAGGGCCTAATGTAAAATCCCAATCATAAGCCCACCTAAAAACCCACATAATTGCATGACACATAGAACCAGAGTGGCACTGACTGGAAGCCAACCAGCCAACAACCTTCGATGTGGGGACCTGCAGCTCCAACGCTTGGTCTTCAACCTTCATCCAAGGGTCGCCTCCTCTGCGTCAATCGAGGGATCCCCTCTACATGCTGATTATAAAAACAATTGTTGCTGACAAAATCACCAACTCTAATCGATATGGAATTACTGCTGTGGAATTACCGCTGTGGATTATAAGACTTTGTTTTCCAAAGGATTAAAAGCTTACCGCAATGGGATTACCTACGAACAGTATGGAATTTCCAAAAACTTTATGGGATTATAATTTTTGATTTTTCTTCTTCCACTTACTGGATTACTTCAAGATCAGAAACAGTTCAAGGTATCCTTTCGTGTTAGACCTCATCTCTAAGGACTGGCGATGACTTCCAAAAGGGGGGAGATGTAGTGGGCATGACCGTGCCCGCTCTGATACACCTGTGTATTTTTGAATTGTTCCAGAGATGACCTTTACTGACCTCTCAGTAAAGCAAGACATTTACTACAAATTATTCCATTAGTTGTAATCTGAGAACATAGTCACCAAAAAAGACTATTGGCTTCTTTAGTTTTATTCTAATGTAATCAAAAGAATAACATTTTGTCATTTTCATGATGTGTGCTTTTAAGCTGTGTTATTCTGTAAAGTAAAACTGTGTCACTTCTGCACATCACTGTGTCCAATGCTGTGTGAAAGTTGAAGACTCGGGTCAGAGAGACCCGGCCGTTTTGTTTAGAAAGGCAGAAGACAGTTAATCTGTTGTTTTCATGAGAATGACTGCAGTACTCTCTACTTTTCCTAAACATTTTCACTCTGCTCTGAATTTCACTTTGAATTGTGATAACAAGTGAACTGCCCGACTGGTTCTTTCGGACCAATGGGAAAGAGACAAGTCTCTCTCATCTCAGAGCTTCTACTAAGGGTTCTAAGTTTTCCCAAAACAGTTAGTTCCTGTGAGGAAGGAGAGATCTGAACTTGCCCAAAGAGCTGGATGACGTCAGTCACACGCTAAGGACACGTCATTCAGTTAAGGACTAATAACATGTTGTTATGAGTCCACTTCGAACCGAGTGTACAAGCTCAGAACTTTGTTTATTCCTTTCTGGAATAAGTTATCTTGAGCCAGAAACCAGGAGCTGACGCATTTTCTGATGACCAACGCGAAACCAGGAGACGTTGGAAGGTAAACGTAATAACCAGCTCAGATGTACTGGCCCCGCAAGGAACCCGTGCATCTGAAAAGCTACAAGGTCTTCTCTTACCGGGCTGTCGTCAAAAGGTAAAGAGCTGTTTACAAACGTACCTGGAATTTAGCAGAAGTCGGATGGAAAGTGTCATTTCTGGTAACATGCTCAAGACAATTTCCTTTAAACCATCTCTCCACCTATTTCCTTATCCCTCTCAATCTACCTGGTAACTATATTCAAGCTAAGAGCCACAGACTAAGTATAATGACATCCTGTATTTATGTCTGTTGTGTTGCAATTTAAATGTGCTGACGTGTTAAATTGCAAGAAAGTGAAAATCATGTCAATCAAGTGTAATGGTGTTAATTTAGTTGATTTATTTTAAATAAATGGTAGTGTCTTTGACATACCAAACTAAGTCAACGTCTCTGTCACTTAATGGCTTTATTTATTTATCCATCATAAAGATCACAGAAATATTGGGTAAACTGAAAAAGAAAAGAATCCGTGAAATTACTATTCAATCTGAATAAGTAAAGTAATAAAGGATAAAGAGGTCAGCTTAATACTGACCCCTCCTAAAATCCTTTACATCTGGGTGGCACCATATGTGTTTAAAGACACAATATGGTGGTTACCCTCATGTTTGCTTCATACGCGTCCTTCTGGGAAAGGCTGCTCAAGGTCATCTATAAGTGACCTGTCGTACAGAAAGAGGGTCACTGTGTGAATTAATTCATTCATTCAACCTTTATTTAGTCAGGTAAATCTCATTGAGCCTCGTGGGCTCATTTACAAAAGCGACCTGCTACAAACTAAAGAATGATGAACATCAATGGTAGAATATGAATGAGACATTTAAAGACAAATGACAAGTTTATGTCTTAATGGGACAGAGGAAAATTGGTGCACATCTAATTTTGTTCATTTTGGTTGTTCAGATTCCAAAGACTTGTGATGATTTTGCACATTATGTGCATGTTCTCTGGGCTTTCTTAAATACTTTATTTATTTATTTATTTATTTATTTATTTATTTATTTATTTATTTATTTATTTATTTATTTATTTATTTATAATGTATCGTAGGAGGCAAACATTACATTACCTCCATTTTATTGTGTTCGTATTGCAGGATTGCTTCTGTTGTAAGATTAGCCTGTTATGCTCCCCGTCCTTGTTACACCTGTCTCCAGTCTGAATGCAACACCTGTTCTGCATTCAGCCATTGTTGCATTGGGTCAACGTGGTTTCTTTATGACTGGTGTCATTTTGTTATAACTTGGTTCTTTGTCATTTATTAATTCTTGTTTTAGTTTTGCTCTGATTTCCATAAAAAAAATTAATGCACTTTAGGGCATCTGTGTTTGCAGTATCGCCATTAAATAAATGTGTTTTGTAGTCAGTTACCACAGCCTTGCTCGTTCCTGCATTCCTCTCCTCAGTCCTCGCTCTTCTATTAGACATGCATTATGAAAGACCCTAACAGGAATCATACAAGGATGTTTTATTTTATTTTATCGGATGGGAGTGTATGGGTTATACCTCTGTCAAAGTTATCTCACTGCAAATAGTTTACAAATGGCATTCACAGGGAGTCTCACAATGTCTTACAACTTTTGGGGGGTTCTCATATTTCTTGTGTGAGTCAAGGAGGTACAAAACCCTGACACTTGAATTTTTGAGTATTTTCAACACATTTAAAATATGCTTTTTTTTCTCAAACCAGTCACAAAGTAGTCATGAACATTTCCAGCTTGTTTCAAATTCAACTCAATGTTGACTCTTCTACATATAATCTACACTGATAGAAAAAAACATAATAGGTCTAAAATACACACAAAGATAAAAATAAGCATTGAAAACTGTTTCAAAATTTCCTGTTTTCATTTCTAACATGTACTCCAGCAGATTGAATCATAAACGTGGAGGCTGCTGCCAAGGTGGAAACAAAGCAAGCCAATGATGTGTGGGGGAAATAAAAAAATAAAAAGGTGCACAGCCTAGAATGCCGTGTTACAAGCCGTGCACACAAAAACA
The DNA here is from genome assembly GCA_038048925.1 of Garcialebias charrua. Lineage (NCBI taxonomy): Eukaryota > Metazoa > Chordata > Actinopteri > Cyprinodontiformes > Rivulidae > Garcialebias > Garcialebias charrua. The sequence goes on from JBBPBX010008101.1 coordinate 17,296, forward strand.
GTTAGCTGTTTTCAAAAATTAACTCAAAATTGGTGTACAACGTTCAAAGGTCACTTTGTGTCAGGATTCCTGTTTTTTCTTCCTGCTTGATACTGTTCCGTCCACTTCACAATAAACTCCTTTCAATTTATTCTCTGCTTCCTGTGAATCTTTTCAGTTTTTGGTACTCCGGTGTCTGGGTTAAAACAGTCCTACTATTGTACTTAAAAGTCGCTCCACCCTATCGCATTAGTCCAATTATGTCCAAAAAAGTGGAAAAATCAATAAACGTGTCGCACCTCCGTATACGTTGCATCTATTATGCGTCACCGCTGACACGTCGCATATGTTACGCGTCACCGTTGACAACCCGGAAATGGGGGCTGGTGTTTTGCTGAAAATGGATTGGCTACGAAATGGCCGCAGGAGCGTGCACGGAAGGACTTTCACAAGATTAACACGGTAAAAACAATTATTTGTTTGCCGAAAACCATAGCAAAGATGTGTCTTAGCTGAACTTTCCTTAATAAATGAACGTAATTGTCAAATCAGCTGGATTTAAATAGTTTCGCTTTGACGGCTCTTCCAAACGTAAAATAAATACAAAATAAATTGTTAAAAAAATTATTTTTAGCTCAAACATCTCATAAAGCTAATCAGTTGTAAATGTCCATCCAGTGATTACTTTCTGTAAGTTTCATTAAAATCTGTCTTGTGGTTCATGAGCTATTTTACTAACAAACACTGAGGTAACAGTATTTCAGATCTCCAGAGAGCAGGAGGCCGTGCTGCGACAGAGTGAGTCCGAGCAGAGGAGGCTTCTGTCGGACACATGAGCTGGGAACGGTCGGTGGACCCTAGCAGCCGAAAGTGGTACTGCTCCATTTTTTTCGTCAGAATGAATGGAAACGGTCATATCTCAGACAAAGATTTGTCTAAAAATATGGGGGAAAATCCATAAATATGTCACTCAGCCGCATAAGTCGCAAGACATGCAAATTAGGAAAAAACTGTGACTTATAGGCTGGAAAATACGGTAATTGTGATAGATTGCAAACAGTTCAGTGAGACAGCAGCTGAAAATTCTTGTATTTTCTCATAATTTAATTTTTTTTTATCTGTTTTTATTAACTACTTGCACAAAAGCTACAGCTCATTTAGTTTCTACTAAGTAAAAAAAAAATGTTTCACTATAACAAATAGCACAGTCCTCATGCGAGCCTGATTTTAGTCAAGAATATATATACAAAAATTATTTAAAAAGAAACTACTTCATAATTATCACAAACATTTAACAAAAACTCTAAACACTTAATCCGGAGCGCCCGTATGTGCAAACATAAAATCATGGATGTTAATCACAAAGCTGTTATCCTAATTACCACAAACTGATGTAAAGTCAATGCAAACTGTGAGCAACATGTAATTCATTAGGGTTAATGCAGGACTGAGACTGTGGGAACAAATATCGATCCCAAATTATTTTGACCCAGTATTCTTTTTCTAATATACCTCTGTAAGTTAATGGGCTACATTTGGTCATGACAGACGATGATTCTGGGGCCAATCAATGTCAGCAGGTTGCGTCCAGCTAAAATATGATTGCAATTAAAACCTTTCTGATGTATTCTTTGCAAAAATAGTGCCGCATCCAATCGTGTTAGCCCACGGGCATAACTCGCACAAAGTGTTAGCGTTTTCTTAATTGTATTATTTCCTATTTTCTACCTTCCATCTACTATCTCTTTCCATTCATGTTCTTCTTCCTTCACTTCCTCCAAAATGAGATGGGGTGATGGACTTCTCCATTACATGAATGCTATCAAGGGAGTGGCTAATGAGAACAGATAAAGCTCTATCAGCCAGCTGAACCATTATCATTCCTTATTGTGGCAAAATCTCATTTGACTGTGTTTTAATTAAACAGTGCTGGCTAAGTAAAAGGCCGCCTCACATTCAGCTTGGCTGAACCTGGGGCACCTCAGCAGTATTCATTTGGCACAGGTAACTTTTAATCATTCTGCCAACACGGCATGGAACTCAACCTGCACTGTGATATGTATAGGCAGCTTATTAGAGGTCTCCTTTTTCATGGCTGCCCTGACTTGATCTTTTTTTTTTTTTTTTTTCAGAAAACAATGAAAGAAAGCTCATCTTTTTCAAGATCTGCTGTATTTTGAAGCATCAAGAGAAAGGGGAGAAAGAAAAAAGGCGTGGACAATGAAAAAAGTGAAATAAAGAGTAGTTCAGTGAAGCATTGCAGAAAAACTGGCTTTTAATCACTCCCACCATCTGATACACACTCACACTTTAAAAGTTTTCTAACAAACACTCCCACCTCACTGTTCTAGAAATTGTCAAGCTGCAAAGAAAGTTCTACTATTGTGGTATGTGCATGTCCTTGAAAGACAATATATACTCATGATTTTTTTTTGAGAATAATACGCAAGATAAAATAATAAAAAGAAATGCACATGTACAGTGAAGTAGGATCAACTTTTAGAGACTAAAAACATGGAGGACAAACAATGTGCAAGTAAGTAAATGACCCATCCATCCATTTGTATTTACTCTCTTCTTCCTTTCTGGGTCACAGGGGTCACTGGTGTCCATATCCAACTATCACTGTGCGAGAGGCAGGGGCCACCCTGGTCTCCAGTCCACGACAGGGACACATAGAGACAAACTAGACAAACAAGCATTCACTCTCTCACTCACACCTAGGGACAATTTAGAGTTACCAATCAGCCTAACATGCAGGCGAGTGGTGGCCCAGAGGTTAGAGAAGGTGAGCCTGTGATAGGAAGTTCGCCGGTTCAACTCCCGATACTGACAACATCAAAATGTGCGTGGGAAAAGTGAAGCACAACAGCCTCCACCCTCATTTGCCCCACTCTGGGCCCTTGGACAAGGCCCTTAGCCCCCAATATCTGCTCCCCTGGATGCCCTAGATGGCAACTCTCTGCTCCACACAGAGGGCTGTGGTAGCTCGGTGGTCTGTGGTTGTTTCAGGAAGGACATCCAACGTAAAAATAATAGCCAAGTCTGGTGGGGCTTCAGAGAACGGATCCAGTGCGATAAACAAGGGACTACTGTAATTACCATATTTTTTGCCTGAAAAGTCGCACCTTTCTATAAGGTGCATTGTCCAATTATTGGCAATAAATTGGAAAAATCCATAAACATGTTGCGCCTTTATTTAAGTCGCATCAGCCCACCTCTACTGCCTCATCAACAAGAATGCACGTAAAGAGTGATGTGACATCAAAAGAGACCATTGTTTCATCAGTCTCCATGATGAAATCCCTCACCTTATCCACAAAGTCCATGGTGTTCTGTATGTGGTGTTCTGAGCTGCCAACTAAAGGGATGAGTACAGATGCCATCCCTCATCAAAGACGGAACCCAGACCCAGACCAGTGGCCATTCTGTATGTTGTGGGAGTTTCAGAGACATTGAGACGTTTATTTTCTAAACACAACGTCCCAGTGGCTTTTAAACCCCAAAATACATTACGGCAAAGACTGGTTCATCCCAAAGATCCAGTCCCCCGGCACAAACAGAGTAATATTGTGTATGCTGTTCAGTGTCAGGAGGGCTGTGATCAGTCTTATATTGGGGAAACTAAACAGCCACTGGCCAAAAGGATGGCCCAGCACAGAAGATCAACATCATCAGGTCAGGACTCTGCGGTCTACACTCATCTCCACGCCAGCGGTCACTCTTTCAGGAATGATGTTCACATCCTTAATAGATAATAATAATAATAATAATAATAATAATAATAAACTTTATTTGTATAGCACCTTCCTACAATGCCTTGCATTGACCAAGGTGCTTAACAGGATAAAAAGATGAATAAACTGGAACAATAAATCAGTGAAAATAGAATAAAAAACAACAGTAATAAAAGAAGGCAATGGAAATAAAAAATGCTACATACTAAAATACCAAAAGTAATAAAAGTTACACACTGAAAGCTTTTTTGAACAAGTGGGTCTTCAGTCTGGTTTTGAACAGAGTCAGATCAGAGGTGGCACGCAGCTCAAGGGGGAGGCTGTTCCAGGCTTTTGGGCCGGCAACAGAAAATGACAATGGTTTGAGAGAGGAGTAAAGGAGGCCATCTTTGTGAAAAGAAACCGCCCATCATTAAACAGGGGTGGAGGCCTCTGGGTTCAACTGTCCCCCTCTTACAATGCTGTTATTGCTAGTATCACTCAGCCCTCTGTGAATAGCAAACAACCATCAGGGTGCTAACGATCCATCGTTAGGCTGATGGTCCTCCTTGATCATGTGAGCAGCTTGTTTCGGCTGTCATCAGCCAACTGGTTGATCCACTGTGAGAGGGTTCTTTTTATAAGACTGAGCTGAATACATAGTTCCCAGACACGCCCCCAGTATTGCGCAAACCGGTTTTCGCACCACATCTAAAGGCAGAAGAAGGCAAGATGGCGAACTAGCAGAGCAAATTATACGGACAAAAACACGAGCTACCACAGCTTTAAAGAGCAAACTGGCAGTGGTCGAGTTAAATGAGTTTGAGAAAGAAATCATGGCAGACGAATCAGACAACTTGTCACAAAGTAGTTACTCCGATATCATTAATTATTTAATTACTACAAGGAGCGAGCGCACACCGGCTTCACAGCACACCGGCTTCACAGCTTTAAATCCAAAAAAGATGTGTAAACTGTCTCAATCAGATCTAACCAGCTAAAAAAAGGTTTAACTAAAATAACACACAGCCAACAAACAGTCCAAGCTGAACACAGACCAGAACCAGCACTTTTGAGTCTTACCGTGTTGGAAGTTAGCATGTTGTTAGCATCTGGAGCGTGGCTCGCGGGAGCTCAGGTCGGACGGCGTGGATCCGTCGCGGCCGCGGAGGCACGTCCCATGGGACCGACGCGTCGCCCGCACGACTTGGCTCCCGTCCTCCTTCTCTCACTGGGACGGTCTGGTGGACCGTGAGGAGGCCATTGTCGCGTTAGCGAGATGCTAAGCTAACAGCATGCAAGACGGTTTGCTAAATAATGAAAAAAAAAAAAACAGCTCTAACACACAGACAGTTGTACTCTAACATTGTTCTGACATAGTTTCACAAAATGATTTATGTAGAATATTTTGTTTACCGGCCAAAAGGACGACGTCTTCCAGAGCAGATCCGAGCCAGACTCAGAGAGAGGAGCTGCAGTCCAGCTTCTCCGATGAGATAAATCCTTCACGTTTTCTTTTTTTTTGATTAACTGAAACCTGCGCGTTGCCCAAACGTCTACCCGACTGGAACACCCACTGACACAACACGAAGTAACCATTGCAATTAATTAGAAATTAACACAAAAAAAAAAAACGTGAAAAATGAACATCCATTAGACCGCGCTGTCCCCTGTTCTGACTTTCAAAATGAGGGTCCACCCGGAAGTAAGACGGATGTGACGTCACATGGGAACTATGTATACAGCATCTCAGAGTGAGGAAGTCTTTTGGACGAAAGACGAAACGTTTCTACAAATTTTTTTTTTTGCTTTGTTTTTTGTTTTTTTGAATGTCCAGAGCTTTTTTTAGATAAATAAATCGAATTTTAGCTCAAAAATCTCATACAGCTAACAGTTTGTAAATGACCACCAAGTAATTACTTTCTGTAAGTTTAAAGAAAATCTGCTGTGTGGTTTATGAGCTATTTTCCAAAATAGTACCCATTAAAAACACAGAGCTACAAGCTAACCGCTCAACACCTACGTTGCTAAAACATCAAATTTTAGCTCTAAACATCTCCTACAGCTAACAGTTTGTAAATGTCCACCAAAAAATTACTTTCTGTAAGTTTCAACAAAATCTGTTCTGTGCTTTAGTAGTTCATACCTCCAGAGCAGGAGGCCGGGCTGCGATAGAGTGTGTGCGACCAGAGGAGGCTGCCGTCGGACAGATGAGGTGGGAACGGTCGTGTACCCTACTGCATTATTTTTTGCCAAAATGAAAAATGGTCATATCTGAGCCAAAAATTGGTCTAAAAATATGGGGAAAAATCCATAAACAAGTCTCATATCTCTATTAGTCGCAGGGCATGCAAATTAGGCAAAAAGGTGTGACTTGTAGACCGGAAAAATATGGTAGGTATATTGAGTTGTATACTAAATGACTCGTCAGAAATATAACTCATGGCTCCAAAATAAGTTTATATCAAAATAATAGTATACTGTAGTAACATCAGCAGACTCTTTGATCTGATAGCTTAACGTGTGACATGAGGTGCATGTCTATCTGTATACAGAGGAGGAAACTAAGATCACAAACATACAACCTTTATTTATACAGGCTAGTCTCATTGAGCCTGGAAGTGGGACATGCAAACATGGTTTTGGAGAGCACATTTAACAAGTGATTTGACTACAAGTGCACTTGTTGTCAAAGCACATAAGATGGACAATCAATGACAAGTAAGAACAAGGCCATAGAGTTTGTTTCCACAAGAGTCTGTGTAGTGGTTGGTAAAGATTTTCTGTCTAGAAATGTAGTTGTTCTTTTGAGGTAAACATTCTATCCCACTATTTAACCATAATTCAACTTAAAACTAAATGATTTAGGATTCTGAGCAATGTTGTTTCAAGTGCTTACAAAGTGCTCATCACCCTGGTCTTGCAGAGCTTCTGGCGCTCAGAGGAAAGATCAAAGGTGTTCAATAACTCATCCTGCTACGGCTGTCAATGGGTTTATTAGCCCATGCCACTGAGATGTCTCCTTCATTAGCTTCAGTAAAATGTCAATCACTGGATGTGAGAGTGAATGAGTGTCCATCCTCAGCAGACACGTGAGGAGCCTCTGAAGTGCTGGGACTGATCACTCATGGAGCATCAGGCACCAGATGAGCATTAATGATGGAGAAAGAGAGGAGGAGCCCTGAAAGCTTGCATTAGGTAGAGCGCATGGAAGGGTGTTTTGCTGCTGTGTCCTTGCATGACAGAGAGAAACTGATGTTTAGCAGGAGAAATGGTTAATACAGTCATTTTAATTACTATTGTATGCTGCCAAAGGTCAAAGGACAATTATGTTTTTACATGTTTGTATGTGTGTTGGTTTGTCCATACTGCTGTCATCTTATCTCATGAATCACTAAAGGAACTTTATTGAAACTCAAGCAACCCACGCAAATGCAAAATTAGTTGCAACTCTTTGAATTTTACAATTATTGAGCTAATATTTGGTGCAGTGGTAGCTAAATACATCACCACCTTGTACTGTATGCGCTGATTGGGCAATATATTTCTTTAAAACTTTGTCATTAGCTATTGAAGTCAACTCTATCTGTTAGTAAAAGAATCCATGTTCTACCGAATGGATTTTACTAAACATTTAGACAGTAACACGTGAGTAAACATCAACTGATCAAGTTTTGGTGTCAACCCCATTCAAAAACCCTGTCACATCTATCCCGTTCAGATTACTTTTAGAACAGACAAACAAACAGAGTTCAACACACAGATAAAAATGTAATATGTTAAAGACCGTGTAAAGTAAAATTAAATTTGTGTTTTGAGTTTGTCACACGGCATAAATATGTGTTATTAATCACCCATATAAATCTGACTGATTAAAAACATTGTTTACCTTATAAAATTAAGTCTCAAATATAAGGAAAAAACATGATTTTCCCAGGGTCTGGAACGGTGGGGGCGTGTCAGCGCGTGGGCGTGGTTTCAGCGCAGTTCTGCAGCTCAGAGCAAGTAGGAGGACCCTCTCGCTCAGAGCTGAACTGTGTGTGGAGGAGGAAGACAGGTTCATCAGTAAACCTGCTCTGTTTGCTCCTTTTTCCAAGAGTTACGCTGTTTTTAGTGCACAAACAACTCTGGTTTTATTTTAAAAGTTGAGGACACAACTATAATTCATAACTCCGCTGTTCTGTGTTTAGAAGATGAGCGGACTCGCGCGGCTGCACCCGGTCCGACCCGACACATCGCATGCGGGGGCTGTGTTGGTGATTAAAATAAAGAGTAATCACGTTGATAACTAAGTATGCAATGGACCTGTCGCATTTTCTTAGCAAAAAAGGAGCTTGTGAACTTGTAGGGCACAGGCTTAGCAATAAAAAAAAGAAAGAAAAGAAACAGGAAAGGCGGCGGCGGTGTCCGGAGGCTGAGGAGGGAGACGGTCAGTAGCAGGTGCCCTGACCATTAAAACATCCAGGGAAGATGCAGGAACGAGGCATAATTGATTAGCTAGCTAACAATGAACAAAATATCTATGCTATTGCTATCTGATGCTATCTGCGATTCGCGAGTGAACGGCTCCACCCATGCGAAGAACAATTTATATGACTGGAGCAGCAGGGGGTGGGGGCTATACTAATGAGGACCGCGTGACGAAACGCGGTCACGTTTAAAACACGCCTAAAAAATCCTGAAATAGAAATATGTTTATACACAGTTTGCTCTATAACTCCAAAATTAATTGAGCTACAATTTTGAGACTTTTTACTCATTTACAAGATTACAATTATCACATTTATAATGTTTATTTAAGAAAATATTGAAATTCACTTTACACGGTCTTTAAGAGTGGTATTTACACAGGAGTTTTATCAGAAAAGAAGACTGACATAAAGTATAAGGATCTGTCGGAAACAAGAGGCCTTCAGTGATTACGTTTATATATTTTTCTTACAGATCTTGAAGTGGAGAAACGCTTGGAGAGAAGGGTGGAGATCCCAGGTTGAGTGGTGATACAGGTGTGTGGTTTTAAGGAGAGTGGCAGGATGGAAACCATGAGAACTTATCCAATGTCAAGGGGTATATTTGGTCACAGGTGATTACGGAGGTTCAGGAGGTAAGTGGTTCCAAGTAAGGCTCTTCACAAGAGGTACTCACAAGGAGACTCAAGAAAGGTGAGTTTTCATAAGGAGAAAAACCTAAACAGGTCTTGACTCGAGAAGACACAAGAAATAAAACACAGATTAGTAACTAAAGGAAACCCAATTACTTGCAACAGGGGATGTTCAAAGTTACCCAGAGGTTTCTCAGTGTTGCCAGTTGGGATGGGGCCGATCCAATTCAGTATCGGTATCCAATACCAACATAGTTTCAGTATCTGGCATCAGCTCCAACTTGCCGATACTTTCCAATCCAGTTTCAAAGAGTATTTATGTTCAATCACATTCTGTGACTGCTTTAACAGTGTGTGCGTTAAACCCAATGACAACACTTTGGGCCTCACAACAGGAAGAACCTAAACTTTAACAGCCACTCCCTTAACCAGTAAGGCAGTGGATTTTGTTGTCTTTCCCATAATACTTAGCAGTATTTTAGTTCTGAAAACTAAAAAAACGCTAAGCATGATGGGAAATACAACACAGCCACTGCCTTACTGGTTAATGGAGTGGCTGTGTTGTATTTCCCATCATGCTTAGCGTTTTTTTAGGTTTTCCAACTGAACCATGAGTAAGAAGGACGTGTGGGGTGAAGACATGCCTCCTGTTAGCTGCTAAAACATGTGAGTTTCCTGTGGTTAGGCTCAGAGAGTCTTCATTGGATGTCTCACACCGTGTTGAAATAAATGTTTTAGTCCAAAATCTTCATTATACACAGTCATTTACTTGAACGGTATCGGATTGGAAAAGTATCGGTATTGATCTATACACAGTTTCAAAGTATCGGTATTGGATCGGAAATGAGAAATGTGGATTGGTGCATCCCTAGTTGCCAGGCCTCACAATAGAAACAAGCAACCAGCTCTATGAAAACCATCCCAACTGGCAATGCACCACATAGCTCTGATTTACAAAAAAATTGTGCACATGTAATTTTTCTACATATTTTTAAAAACAAAACATTGTGACATCTGCCTGTGAGTGGAGCCCCCTAGTGGTCGACCGCATAATGAGTGTTTGTGGTGCGCGCCCATAGATGTATTTATGTGTGCGCCTGTCGCCTCGCCAACTTGGGTGGGAGTGATAAAGAGGAAACGGGGGCGTGGAAGGGACAAACTACCTACTACCACTCGTCTTTTGCTTTATTGTGCGGAGCTGTGAGATAATCAACTAGTTTCACTCGGAAAAAAATCCAAGCCCAAATAAGCAACTTCAAGTTCAAAACAAGCGCAAAAAATGCAACCCACGACTCACATGATTTGCAAGCAACTTTAGAAAGAAAAAACAAGCCCAAAGTCGCTTATAATAAGTGGACTTGGCAACTATGGCTACAATGATCCAGCGATGAATATTGTCTTCTATGATTTAACTTGGTGGTTGGTATATGGTATATATATATTAGGGGTGTAACGGTACACTAAAATCACATTTCGGTTCGGTTCAACTACAAGGAGGGCTCGGTTCGGTTTATTTTCGGTACAATTTTTTTTTTTTGACAAAATAAAGACTTACAAAATGTTTATTTTGAAAATATGCCAAAAATATGTTTGTATTGTATTGTAGTAATAAATAAAAGTGACCCATTTGGATGATATTTTAAATAAACAGCACTCTACAATAAATAAACTATATGAACAATAATACAAATCTTAATAAATACAATAACAGTCAGAACCAGAACAATAAGCAGCAACAGACTGTTTACAATCTAACTAATCAAGTTTTTGTCCAGTAGCAGCAGTGTGGCTGTATTTGTCCTCATTACTGTACTCACAACTTCTTCTTGGTGGGACAGGTCCTGGAAAAGTTCAGAGTTCAGTTCAGTCATCACACACTTCTTAGCTGCAGGTGGATTTCCCTGAAGTGGAAGTAGAGAGCACAGAGCAGCTACCTCTGTCACAGACTGGAAATAAAAAAACAAAAGAGGTAAAAAAAAACAAGTTAATAAGATTATGATTTTAAATTTAAAAAAGATTATTTAGATAATAATAATAAAAGAAAAATACCCTTGAACGGTTGAATTGCTCACTCTTCATCATCATGGCAGGGCTTTAATCTGGTCCAGGACTTGTTGACAACATCAGTTAGTTTTTTTCAAAAAGAGCTGAACTTTTTGAAGTGATGACGTGATGAATGAATGTCTCATAGCGACGCTCAGTAACTTTAAAGCCTGCGCATATAACAACGTTCAGACTTAGATTCGAGCTTTAAAAACTCATACACCTTGTGTTATCGCTCTGGACCACTCTGATTACCTGATGAAGTAGTTTTAATGCAGCTGTTGTTAGCGCTGTTTCAGCAACAGCTGCTGTTTCTTCTAGGGATGTCCCGATCAGGTTTTTTTGGCCTCGAGTCCGAGTCCGAGTCCTTTAATTTGAGAATTGGCCGATTTCGAGTCCCGATCCGATACTTCTAAAATACATTTTTAAAATGAAGGGAAAAAAAAGAAACAGATCTAGATGTCCCTTAATTTTTATATTATTTACCTTAATATTTAACAGAATACTTCTGTGAGGTAGATTGAACAATCAAGTACCGTAATAAGATTTAAAAAAAAAAACAGTATGAAATAAAAATGTCTAATTTAAAATAAGCAGCTCAACTTAAAATACTGAGCAGGCATGTAAACAAATAAGAAACTTAGGTTGTTGTGTTAAATGCAGCCTTTTCCTTACCTCCTCTTGAAATACGAACTGTCTGTACCTCCTCTTGAAATACGAACTGTACATAACTCACAGTTTGCAAACGCAATATCTTTGTCATCCACTTTAAAATATCTCCACACGACAGACATCGCTGCCTCCCTTCAAGCTGCCGCGTTCCGCGTCTTTTTTACGACAGTCACTGCTTTACGGCAGGCGCGGCTGCAAAAATATTGTGCACGTTTTGTTTCGAGACAATTTGACTCTGTAACACAACATACAGTTAATATAATATTCCCGTTTGTGTTTAGAATAAATATACACATATATATCCGACCACTTAAAGCTAATATGCTGCGTTCCACTTCTTTTTTACGACAGTCACGCTTTACGGCAGGCGCTGTTGCTAAAATATTGTGCACGTTCTTTTTCGAGACAATTTGACTCTGTAACACAACATACAGTTAATATAATATTCCCGTTTGTGTTTAGAATAAATATACACATATATATCCGACCACTTAAAGCTAATATGCTGCGTTCCACTTCTTTTTTACGACAGTCACGCTTTACGGCAGGCGCTGTTGCTAAAATATTGTGCACGTTCTTTTTCGAGACAATTTGACTCTGTAACACAACATACAGTTAATATAATATTCCCGTTTGTGTTTAGAATAAATATACACATATATATCCGATCCCTGATCGGTGTGTAACGCCCGAGTCGAGTCGAGTCTGAAATCACGTGATCGGGACCCGGTTTTCGATCACGTGATCGGATCGGGACATCCCTAGTTTCTTCGTTCACGTTCGGATTACATCGTTTCCAGCGCGTTCACGTTAGACGTGTTGCTGCAGAGTCTTCATGAAACAAAGTCCACACAAGCTGCGCGTGCGCTCGTCTTTTAACAAGAAAGCTATAACGTTCACAAACAGGAGACCGCACGAGATGCTAACGGCTAAATGCTGCGCGTGCCGCGCGATAATAGCTCCGTGCTGAAACGCGCCCAGGAAATTTTGTTCCGCGGTGCATATATTCCCCTGTTAAGAACGTTTAATGAGTGAAAAAATAACCGAAACGGTACGCAGGTGGACCGAACCGAACGTGGTGTACCGAAACGGTTCGGTACACCCATTACAACCGTTACATGCCTAATATATATATATATATATATATATATATATATATATATATATATATATATATATATATGTATATATATATATATATATATATATATATATATATATATATATATATATATTGTATATCCCTACTTAAATTACTGCCCTTGTCTGAAATTAATTTTTCTAATTAATACTGTCAAAATAAGCAGCCTTCAAAATTGGCTGAAGACTAAAATTTGTATTTTTTATGTGATAGCATTCATAATTTTACAAGTAAAGAAATAATTACCATGCACCATGACATTTTCAAGAATGTCCAACACCTGAAGTACACCTGAAGTTACCAATTCCCTTTCTGAAACTGGTGTTCATTCGACCCAATAATCTGTCTGGGTGTTAGAAATTTGCAAAACTATAATACATTTTTTAATGCTTGAAACAGTAATATTGGAACAGGGATATTCAATACCCATTTAACTGGTTGATAACCTTCTCCCTGTTTCCAAGTTGTTTCAGATCCATATTCTTTGACCAAATGAGGAGATAGCTTTCAGCAGAGCAGTTGCATTAAGTCAAATGTATGTATAATGTTTTATCATCTTTGTTATGATAATGATTAAGAATAAAGAAGTCCTAATTACAATTAGGTATAAATGATAGACTAAAATGTAAGTTAAAACTTAAACTGAAAAAAGTTTGTGGATTTAAATCAATTCACTGAGTTCACAGGAAAATAACCATCAAACAATCAAACAGAAACACAAAAATGAAAAGGCCACTGTGTCACTTTGTCAGATTTTAATAGAACATAATTTAAAGAATTGTGCAGAATCTGCATCGCAGTAAAATAATTTGACAGAGTTAACGGCAGTGGCACCGTGCCGTGAAGATAAACATGCACACGAGGAGAAATACATGACATCCATCAAAGGAGAGGCAGATTTTTCTCCACTGTAAATAGCTCCAGGTAAATTTTTAACAGGCTTTATGTTCCACATTCATGTATTTATGAAGAGCATATTTTGAGCTGATGTGAGAATAAACTGTGAGACAGGAGCTGAAAAATAGCATCGGTAAGCTTTATTGCATCTTCCGGCTAATGTTGATTTGAAGTATCTTCTTCATGAATTTACATTTTACCATTTGTTTGAATTGGAATGAATTTTCATACTTGTCAAATTTGAGCTGACACAACTATGTATTTTTAATGCTGACTTAATTAGCTTCAAATGTGCTTTGACTTAACTTATCACACATTAACTTGGTTAACTTGTAACTTTTAGATTGATTTGGCTAACTTACCGTATCCCTCGAGCATTCTCCTTTTATTATTTTACCAACTCATATGGACATTTTCACACATATGGGGAGAAGATAGCTGCAATGCAAGAGATAATGAGGAGTTCCATTTTTCTTAGGAATGTGAACTATGCTCTGTGTGTGTGTCGTGTGTATGAACATGTGTAGGTGTGTGTGTATGGGTCATCTACAATTCCACAGTCTTAATAATAATAATTATAATAATAATAATAATAATTTATTCAATTTGTACTGCACTTTACATTTTACAATCTCAAAGTGCTACAATGTAAAACTTCTAGAGAGTAAAACATGGACTAAAAAACATCTTATCTTCAAAACCACATTTTCAGACCATGAAAAACTGTGAGTTGTCAGTTCATTTCAAACTGACAGCTTTTAAGTATTTCAAAAGAAAACAATGAAATTGTAAAAGTAATAAAACAGGATGCTGTAAAAATCATCAGACATCATCAGTGCAGCAGAGACGAGTCATCCTGATGCTGTCTTCATTGCTGCCGGTCCTTTTAATCAGTGCAACACACAGATGCTATTTGCCAAAAACTACCAACATATCCACTTGTGAAAACAACACACTGGACAATGTCTATAGAAACTAATGTGGTGCATACTGGGTTAGCCCTGTCCCCACTTTAGACACTCAGACCACATATTTTGGTTCCTGTACCCAGCCTACAGAACAAAAAAAAATAAAAAATGAAGCAGGCACACCCTGTCACAAAACAAATTAAATACTGGACTTCAGAAACTGAGAACATCCTGCAGGACTGGGATGCACTGACAGTCTGGGATGTGTTTGTTCTGTCAGTGTTTGGGACTATACTGAGTCTGTGATTGGGTACATCAGCACATTTGTACAATCCATTGTGCCCGCCATACAAACCAGGAGGTTCCCCAACCAGAAGCCCTGGTTTAACAGTTAAGTACGCCACACACCACATGCACCGTCCCATGCACTTAAATCAGGGAAGGAAATTAAGTACAAAGCAACACAATTTCCATTCAACCTTTATTTATACAGGCTAGCCTTGTTGAGTCACGGGGACTCATTTACAAGAGGGACCTGTCTCACTCACACCAAACAACCATCCACTCTCACACTCACACCTAGGGTCAATTTAGAGTCACCAATCAGCCTAACAAGCATGTTTTTTGGTCTGTGGGAGGAAACCGGAGTACCCGGAGGAAACCCACGCATGCACGGGGAGAACATGCAAACTCCACCCAGAAAGGCCCCGGACCGGGATTTGAACCGGCAACCTTCTCGCTGAGAGGCAGCAGCTCTACCAGTTGTGCCACCGTGCTGCCCAAGACTAAGGAAAGTCATAAGAACAGCCAAGAGGCAGTACAGAGAGAAACTGGATGGCTTCTACTCTGCTGCAAACTCCAAGCAGATGTGGCAAGACCTGCAACATATCACAGACTACAGAAACTCCACCAGCAACATCAGCTACACAGAGAGCCTGCCAGATGACCTCAACAGATTATACACCCACTTTTGGCACTTTGCCACTTAGGGCTTCATTTTTCCTCACAGATTCCTTGTTCCTGGGCAGTGCCAATGAGCAGCAGACGTGGATGATCTCCCTAATGAGCTCCAGGGGTACAAAGGATTGCAGGACAGCCTCCTTTGCTGCACCCGGACTCTTAAACAGTGCTGGTGATTAGGGACCACAATGGGTAAAGTGGCTCCAACACAATGACCTGCTACGATGCCGCCCAGTTTGCATTTACGATCCCTCACACAGAGTGGGTAAACAAGTCACAGTGGAAAATCACCTACACCTGAGAAGGACCAAAAAGACGAGAGCTGAATGGAATCACCTTATCAATGGGAAAGCGGCTAATGATTACAGACCAGTAGCACTCACTTCAACCATCATGATGTATTTTGAGAGAGTGATGCTGGCCCACATCCAGAGGACCACACTAAACATCCTGGACTCCCTGCAGTTTCCCTATCAAACCAACAGGTTGGCTTTAGACAAAATAGCTGTTGCCTTCCACTACTCCCTTTCCCACATCAAGAACAAAGACTCCTACATCAGGATGCTCTTTGTATACTACAGTTCTGCCTTAACACAGTCAGCTCCCAAAACTCCCCCATAAACTGTTCACACTAGGCCTAACCCACCCTCTGTGACCAGCTCCTAGACTTCCTGACTGGCAGGCCCCAGTCAGTCATGATTGGCAACAAGACTTCACCCAGGATTATTGTTATCAGTTTGAAAACAATGTAGTCTGCATCAGTTTATCAGTATTATATGAAATGGATAATATAAAAAATAAATAACTTGAAATTAAACTGATGCGTAGAAGAAGCTGCCCAAAAATTGCAAAACTCTCTTCAAGTCTCATTTCTCACAAAAGCCTGAAGTGTATAAACTAGGGATGTGCCGATCGATCGGTAACCGATCGATCGGCACCGATAATCATTAAAGCGGATGTGATCGGCTTTTGCCTTCAATTACCGATCACAGAGCCTGTGATGCGAAGTTTGCTAACTGCAAAACGTGCGACGAAAAAGTACCTCGTGGAGGAATTTCAACGAAGTCCTTCAACACAACAAACCTAATTCGTCATTAAAATGTTTTAATACGTTTTAATAACTTACCAAAAGCCGTCTGCCAGCGCCGCCATAAGCAACAACTGTTAGCATGTAGCCCCACCGAGTAGCCCCACCGAGTCCGCTCCGCTGCGCAGTTACGGGCAGTCCAGTTTAGCTGCGGCTTCAAAAAGGCTGTCGGCTTTGTTATTCCAAGTTAGCTGGGTGTCCCCCGATATCTTCTGCTTCCAGTCCGACATCGAGGCGAGCTCCAGGAACCTCTGATCGCACAAAGCCGGCTGTCTGCGGCAGCTCCGGTGCTGGGGTCCGGTTTAGCATGTTAGCCTTAGCTCATACCATGAGCTGCTGGTCTCGCGCGGTGCTGTAGGAGCGCTCGGCGGAGCGATCGCGGCTGCTGCTCCAGTCCTGAGACATTCACAGAGTTCAGGGAGTGTTTCCAGTTAATTTATCCGTATGAGGCATCCTCTTATGGGAGAAACAGTCCTCCAAAAGCCGAGTGCCGAGTGTGGAACTAATGAATGTAAAATGGCGGAGGCGGTATTTCCTGGTTCTTCTTCTTCTTCTATAGAGTTGAATGGCGGTTGGCGAACTCATATTAAGCGCATTACCGCCACCTGGTTCCCGCAGGAAGTTGTTCAAAAAAGCACGAAATTATTTAAAAATAATAATAATGATACTTTACGTATTTATAAAGCCATTTGTAAAAACAGCCAACAGTGCAGCTTTAAGTAGCAAATGGGGTATTTTAGTTTTTTATATGAAGTAATAGATGTGTTTTTTTTAAAACAATAAAAAACCTTTTTTTTTAATTGAAAGTTAGTAAGGTAAACATTTTTCTTTGATAATGCAGTTGATAATTACTTTTATTTACTTTGTTCTCTGAAATAAATTAGTAAAAATATGTTTTTGTCTGAATTATGGTGATTTTATGGTTCTGAAAATAACATGAGTGCTGCTTCTGGCTACAAGATCTGAAAAGTTTTCAGATCTTGTAGCCAGAAGCAGCACTCATAAATTACAGGTAAGCCATTTGATCGGTGATCGGTGATCGGTTTATGTGATCGGCTCACATATAGGCAATCGGTAATTGTGATCGGTATCGGTGATCGTCACACATAGGTGATCGGTATCGGTATCGGTTTCAAAAAACCTGATCGGCACATCCCTAGTATAAACAGATTTTTTAAGTAATTGATTAAAATGGGCGTCTATCCGGGTGGTCGCAGTTGGACATTTTGGTCGAGCATAGAAAGGTTATCAGGTATTGACCATCATGAAAGCTGACATTTCCTGGTCAAAGCCCAGCAGTGCATGAGAGATTAGTAGCACATATATTAGCATTATTCAAAGTGAGAGGGAACCATATTACGTTTTACGGCTCATAGTGCTTTCATTCAACTCGGCAACATTCATTACATTTTTCTTTATAAAATACCTTTTTCATACTGTGTTTAGTTTTGTCTATGCAGCAGGTTCATTCTGCATCATAGAAGTAGGCACAATAGGTAGAGCTCATTTAGAAGGCCTTGATTTTTGAAAGGTTTGCACAGGCAGATGTCCTAAACGGTCTTTTAGCTGTTGCTAGGTAACAAGACATAGTATAACTAATGTAATTAGCTAACTTCTGGAGAAAATAAGGAACTTAGCATCTATTTCAGGTGCAGTATGACATTCAGTCGGTTATCACAGTGCACACTCGTACAAAAACAACATGCCTGGGAACAACCACAGGCACTGTTCTTTTTTTGTTTTGGGGGTTGTTGTTTTTTCTTTTTCTTTTAACAGAGCATTGGACTTCCTTTTATTCAGTTCTGATTGGACAACTCAAGTTTGAAAAAAAAAGAACAGTAAAACAGGGTCATTTTCTGCTCACAGCCCATCAAAGCATGGTCATTTTCGACTCGGAGTGCAGGTGCTTCTTCAATAAAAGCGGGGCGACACAAGTGGATAAATGAGAGGTGCCTGGAGCACAAAAGCGGAATGCAAAGTGCTTCAAACTCATTCAAAAACAACCACAAAACACCCCCTGCAGCTAGAAATGCATCATGTATGATTATAGTCCAGGCACAACATGCCAAATCAAACCTAATTGTGCCAAAGAGGACATTCATGTCATTGCTCTGCTAAAATGGCAACCCTTGATAAAAACAAAAGTGTCAAAGGGTCTTGAATCTGCATTCCAAAAATTAAGTTTAATTTTTTGAAAGCTCTAAACTAATGTATAATACATTTGTTTTCTGCACAACTACATATGTTGTGTTTGATTTTAAAGATTAGGAGTCAAAAAAAAATGAAGCCTTGAAGACGGGGAATTAGAAATCCTCCCTGTCCGTCTGTCTGTCCATCTGTCCATGATGTAAGCATGAACCCTTGAAACCCTTGTAAGCATGAACTTCTAATTTGGTGTGTGATTAATTCCAGGAGTAAGAAAGAAATGCTCCTTTAGAAATCTGGGTTTCCACATCGAGCTGTGTGTGTGTGTGTGTGTGTGTGTGTGGGGGGGGGTAAACCGACCACCTTATCATTTGAGGAAACTGGGCTCTCTTGTTTTTGTCCTGCTTAAAAGTATATTTTTCTCCCCCCAAAAAAGTGGGGTGACCCTTGGGGTGGCCAAAGATTAATAGTGGCTAAGGCCACCCTCTGGCTCTGCCTTTGCACCTGGTTGTGGATAATATATCTTCCTCCGCATGTCAGGATCCAATATTTTGCACTACATCTGCCGAACAAACATGAAAATAAGTAAAACTTCCTCTGTTCAAATACAAAGTGTAACTCCTACCCACTTGAATATCATGAACCATTAACAAAAACATTCTCTGTTCAACTCCAGGCCATCAAAACACTCATCTTAAAAACTACAAACATTCACTTCTCAAATCCTTCAGGGCGCATTGGCACACCAACGTTTTTTTTTTCTTTAATAAACTAAAACATTTTGTTGAGTGATGCTTGTTTTCAGATTCAGATTCAGATTCAGTTTATTATTGCCATTGTCAATGAACAGGATTCACAGACTAGGAATTTGCTTCGGCATAACGGTGCATAAAATATAGGAACATAAAACATAAAAAACAATGTGATCCGACCTGCTCGCCTCACAGTCCTGGAGACGTACAGGTCATGGAGAGATGGGAGACTACAGCCGATTACCTTCTCAGCAGAGCGCACAATGCGCTGCAGTCTGTGTCTGTCCCTGACAGTGGCCCCGGCGTACCACACTGTGATGGACGCGCTGAGGATGGACTCGATGATGGCCGTGTAGAACTGCACCATCAGCTTGGCCGGCAGCTTGGCCTTCCTCAGCTGTCGCAGGAAGTACATCCTCTGCTGAGCCTTTTTGATGAGGGAGCTGATGGTTGGCTCCCACTTGAGGTCCTGGGTGATGGTGGTGCAGAGGAACCGGTAGCAGTCCCCAAAGGTGATGGGGGGCAGAGGGGCTCTGTCTTTCCTGAAGTCCACAATCATCTCCACTGTCTTCTGGGCGTTGAGCTCCAGGTTGTTGTTGCTGCACCAGGTCACCAGCCGACCCACCTCTCTCCTGTACGCAGACTCATCATCATCCGAGATGAGCCCGATGAGGGTGGTGTCGTCCGCAAACTTAATAAGTTTTACGGAGTCATGGCTGGAGGTGCAGCAGTTGGTGTACAGGGAGAAGAGCAGAGGGGAAAGAACAATCAATGTTTCTAAAAGCAGAATCACCAAAACGTCTTGTTCTGCTCTGTGGAACAGCTAAAAGACAGGAACTGGAGGATCTGAAGGAACATCCTGGTTCACAAACAACAACAAAACATCTCTCATACTGTTTGGTGATTAGCCTTGAAAACCACTAAAATAATTTTAAAATCATTTCTAAAATGGAAAGACAGTGTAAGGACTTTAGAACAGGACCAATGTGAACTCCCCCTCTGGTCTTTATCAGCACTCTTTCTGTTGAATTCTGAATTAAATGGAACTGATGTATTTTACTCTTTGGAAGACCAGAAAGGAGAGTGTTACAGAAGTCCTGCCTGCTTATTAAAAAATCATGTATCAATAATGTTTCCCAAATAGAAAAATGGCTTCACTCTGAAAATATTTTTAAATCATGAAAAGTTGTTAAAGGTTTTCATTGAAAAGTCATGAAGGCCAG
This sequence comes from Garcialebias charrua, assembly GCA_038048925.1. NCBI lineage: Eukaryota > Metazoa > Chordata > Actinopteri > Cyprinodontiformes > Rivulidae > Garcialebias > Garcialebias charrua. Next base: position 37,920 of record JBBPBX010008101.1, read on the forward strand.
ACCAAAGATTTTTTTAAAGTACGATAAGAAATAAAACCAGCACAATATTTTCCTCATATAAGTGACATCAAGATAAATATCTGTTAGCAAAAGTTGTAACTGACATCAGCTAAGTACGGTAGTTAGATTCCAGTAAATGAACAAATAAAAAGAAGAAAAAAATACTGTGATAGATGAATTAGTCTTCAAACAACTAATAATGTTAATAGACTATATGCCACCGACTTTCGTTCCAGCACTCCCACATTCATGAGCACTTCCGGTTAACGGGAATGACACGAACATAAATGTGTAAACACAATTAATAAAATCTAAAAAAGCTAAGTCTGGTCCTCTGGACATTCAAAAAACAAAACAAAACAAAGCAAAAAAAAAAAACTGTAGAAACGTTTCGTCTTTGCTAGTATCACTCAGCCCTCTGTGAATAGCAAACAACCATCATGGTGCTAACGATCATGTGAGCAGCTGGTTTTGGCTGTCATCAGCAAACCGGTTGATCCACTGTGAGAGGGTGCTATTTATAAGACTGAGCTGAATACAGCACCTTAGACTGAGGAAGTCTTTCGGACGAAAGACGAAACGTTTCTACATTTTTTTTTGTTTTGTTTTTTGAATGTCCAGAGGACCAGACTTAGCTTTTTTAGATTTTTCTACCTGGATTATTGAGCATGCATCATGGTACAATTAATAAAACATCTACATACACACCTTGTTGTTGCTTGTTGCTGTGTTCATCTGTGACCATCTGCTCATACAGACTCGTGTTCGTGCTGCTGTTTGTAATGATGTTTTTCTATTACATTAGGGCTTAGTGTATTTCTAGTTAATGTTTTTCTTAGTTAATCCTAGATGTTATTACTGTTTTTCTCTTACATTTTGTTGTTGGATGTAACTGCCCAGCTAACAATGAATGTTCAGACAACGTCCTCTGAACGTTGTCATCAACGTCCTCTGAACGTTTGCAGAAAACGTTCACTGAACGTCCAAATGAAACTCCATAAAACGTTCACTGAACGTCCCCTGAATGTTCAGAAACTGTCCCCTGAACGTTCAGAGAACGTCCCCTGAATGTTCAGAAACTGTCCCCTGAACGTTCAGACAACGTCCCCTGAACGTTCAGACAACGTCCTCTGAACGTTCAGACAACGTCCTCTGAACGTTGTCATCAACGTCCTCTGAACGTTTGCAGAAAACGTCCTCTGAACGTTGTCATCAACGTCCTCTGAACGTTTGCAGAAAACGTTCACTGAACGTCCAAATGAAACTCCATAAAACGTTCAGAGAACGTCCCCTGAATGTTCAGAAACTGTCCCCCGAACGTTCAGACAACGTCCCCTGAATGTTCAGAAACTGTCCCCTGAACGTTCAGAAACTGTCCCTTCAACGTTCAGACAACACAAACTTTTCAAGTTCCCAATCCACAGTTTTAAATTGAGATTTATTAGTGGAATCATGATGATATGTAGTTGTGCAAATAACTCTTGGCTATGAATTAATTCTACAGTACTAACATTAAAAATAACAGAGTCGAAAGTTATGATAAAAGAATCAGTTTATTACACATAAAGGCATCAGTATCATAATATAAAACAAATCCGTATATGAATAAAAGAATGCATAACTGGCATCAGTTGTAACAAAATAGGTACAAAAATAGGTACAAAAAGAATCTGTACATGGCATGCATATGAAAAATATAATGCATCTACTTCAAAACTGCGTTGAGGCAAACAAAGCTAGGAACCACATTTGACCATCCATTGTGCAGCAGGAAACATGGTGGAAACCGTTGGTTTAAGGTTTACAAATCACTCCTTACATTTTTCCTTTATCCTCTTTAACATAAATTAAAGGATTAACAGAACAGCATAACACATAAAATGGAAAAGTCCACCTTTGGTACCTTTAAAAAAACAAAAGCTTTAGAATTACATTGGAGGGAGCTTATCAACTGGTGGCAAAACAAAATGTACCAGTACACAAACAAATCTAAAAGTACACAGCTCACATAGCTTTGGTCTGTACTTAACATTAATTTGTTTTGTTTTTTATTAACATGCCTTCATTTTTCTTTTGGATTTATAGCTGCAACACTGGCAGTAACACGAGAAATATGAAAGCTATATAAAATTACAGTCCCACCACAAATATGTTTAAAAAGTGTGCTGGTCATAATATTTTAAATAAGTTGATTTATTTCAGTAATTCCATTCAAAAAGTGAAACTTTCATTAAACTGATTTCAAGTTTATTTCTTTTAATGCTGATAATTAAAACCAACAACTAATGACAACCCTAAATTTAGTACCTCAGAAAATTAGACTATTACTTGAGATTAATTAAAAAAATGTTTATAAATGTTGGCCAACTGAGAACTATGAACATGAAATGTACAATATGTACATCTTTGAATACTTAGTTGGGGGTCCTTTTGCAAGGACCATGGTACCATGTTCATACTTTTCAGTTGGCCAACATCTATAAAAATCCTTTTTTTTATTTTTTATCTCAAGTAATGTAATTTTCTGTTACCGGTAATGAATTTGGGCTTTTCATTAGTTGTCAGTTATAATCATCAACATTAAGAATTTTTAAAAAAATATATCAGTCTGTGTGAATGAATATAATATACAAGTTTTACTTTTTGAATGGAATTACTGAAATAAATAAACTTTTTCATATTCTAATTTTATGACCAGCACCTGTATTTGCATCTCTCCCCCCAAAAAATGTGTTCCTCAGTTCTGTGTGAGCCCGTGTCCTCCACTTCTTTGTGGCACATTTTAAATGTCCTGTGTGACCCTCCACCTCCACTTCTTGTGGTGCATTAAATGTCCAGTGTCCACTTCTTTGTGGTGCATTAAATGTCCAGTGTGAAAGCCTCACCTCCACTTCTTTGTGGTGCATTAAATGTCCAGTGTCCACTTCTTTGTGGTGCATTAAATGTCCAGTGTGAAAGCCCCACCTCCACTTCTTTGTGACACGTTTTAATTGTCCAGTGTGAGCGCATGTCCTCTACCCTTTTTGCATGTTTTAAATGCTCTGCAGCATGAGTCCTTATAAAATCCTCTCTTGCCGCAGAATCCCCATTCATGATTCCATCTGCATTTGCAAAAAAACAAACAAAAACAAAAAAGAGTAATTAGTCATATGCAAAGGCAATCTGGAAAATGCACAGTGCCTTGCTGGGGTCTCCCCTATAACTGGATTAATAAATAATAATAAAAAACATCCATCCCAGCAAATGTTGATAGGTGGCTTGTTCACCGTCAGTATCCAAGGAAGAACAATCTGTTGAGCGATCTAGTTCAAGTTCAGAGTTATGTGCAATGTGAACATCCAATTCAGAGGGAAAATCATAAGAATGATTGGCATGATGGTCTGAATGAATACTGCCATGATCATCATCTGAAAAGGACCCATTTACAGGAATATCTACAGTTTCTGGTTCATTGGTGCCATCATCATGAAGAGAGTCAGAACTTTCAAGTGATTCACTGTGTTCACTATGCATGGCAATGACTTCATGCTGAAATGCAGGAGAATTTTAAACAAAATCTTGAGAATCATCTTGGTCATCATCTAAACACTTAAATTTCCGCTTGGCAGCAAGATGAGTGTCTCCAAAGAGTAGATTTAGGAACAGAATAAATGTTTTTTAGCCATTGTCAATGAGAGTTTTTTAGAAGCCTCAGTTTCAGTTCCTCCACATAGGACAAACAGGTTTAACAATGTCAATAAAAACAGCTTGTTCACATGCAAATGAGGAACATCAGCCTGACGGTCATTAGGGGCCTTGATGACTCACAGGGTGCTCATGCAATAACAGCATTGGGGGATGGGGGGAGGGACAACATTTCAAGTCTGTAGTGAAAAAGGTTAAAAAAGTAATAATAATCTTTCCACTTGAACGTCTTCAAGTTTCTTCACCTTATCCAGCTGAGTGAACTCTTTCGATCTGTATGGTTCAAACCGTTCAGAAGCTTTGTGTTTGCTTTAAACACTCACCGGTCTCAGAGTTTATGTAGTTCTTGTCAGTTGATCTGTTGAGAGTCGCTGTGTAAGTGACCTCCACAACCTGGACGTGTTCGTTTCTCTCTTCCTGTTCGGCGACGTCCACACTAGAAGAGGGATTCAGGCCCCGTCATAGGACTCCTAAACCCAAACCCTATGAAACAGAGAGATGGGAATGACGGGGTGAGCTGCGTTCTGTTTTAAAGTTCCGGCAGAACCACAGTCTGACGGTTACAGAACATCTGGAACTGATGTTGAGGAAACAGCTGTTCACTGGAGAAAGTTTTAGCTTTAGAAGCAAAACTCAAATATTTTTGAGGCTAGCTAACTCTGAAATTAAAGTAAAATGTCCGAAGTTGCAGTTCAAAAGCCTTAAACCTGTCTTGATGTAACTTGGAAGCAGCTTATAAATTTTAATTAATTCAGAATAATTTAATGAGCAAACACAAACCTTCATTATTCAACTGGGGTTAGGAGCATAAGGCCTCAAGCCCTTACCTTTCTTGTTGGTATCTGCTGACCAGGGGATTTGGTTCAAGCATCAAGATCCAGCTGCAGGGCGGTGCTCCTCTGTGTTGAACCAAACAAACTAAAATGGTGGCAATGATGGGAAACCTTCACCACAAGGCATCCTGGGAGAAATCAAAGGGCCAATGAAAGGGCCTCCAACCAACAGTGGGGGTTGTGATTGCCCACCCTCAACTGTCACAGTGTTCAATCAAACCACCAGAACAACAAGGTTTTGCTTCTGGGGGGATAAACAGGAGTTAATGGAAGCCATTTTCTGGCACCAGAGTTTAACTGAGAGAAGTACTGTGGGAGAAAAGAGGGCCCTAAACCCTCTATTAAACATCTAACTAACAGAAGTGTACAATTTTTTATAACAACACAGAAATAGAGATTTGGTGATAAATAATAACAACCATTAAGTTTGTACTATGCTCTTTAAATTAAATCACACCAAACATGTTTTTTCACATTAAATGTCCAGAGTGAACGTTCAGACAACATTCAGACAACATTAGAAGTGCACTTCAAAACAAAAATAGAGATTTGGTGATAATAATTAATGACCATTACAGTTTTAAAGATTAAAAAACTAAATAAAATTATGCCACTTGTTTTTTTTTTCTCACAGTAAGCAAACATTCAGAAAACGTCAGAAGTGTGCACTTTCATATCAAGACAAAAATAAAGATTTGGTGACAATAACCATAGGTTTTAAACATATAAAAAAACTGATTAAATGATCACAGCAAACACTTGTTTTTCACAGCAATTACAGTGCCATCAGAAGGGCAAACTTTTTATAACAAGACAAAAATAGAGATCTGGTGACAATTAACAACCATGTAATTATGGTTATAGATAAAGAACCCATATGAGTGGGGGTCTGTACGTGGGCCCATTGCTCTGTTGAAGATATAAAGACTGATTAAAGAAGTCACAGCAAACATGATTGTCATGTCAAGTGAATGTTCATAGTGAACGTTCAGACAATGTTCAGACAATGTCAGAAGTGCACACTTTTTGTAACAAAACAAAAATAGAGATTTGGTCATAAATTATAACAACCATTAAAGTGTCAAAGATGTAAGAAATAAGTGAATGAAATTACACCAATTTTTTTTTTCTTACAGTGAGTGAACGTTCAGAGTTAACGTTCAGGAAACGTTCAGACAACGTTCAGATAATGTTCAGACAATGTTCAGACAATGTTCACACAATGTTCAGATAATGTTCAGGCAATGTTCAGACAATGTTCACACAATGTTCAGACAATGTTCAGACAATGTTCAGACAATGTTCAGACAATGTTCAGATAATGTTCAGGCAATGTTCAGGCAATGTTCACACAATGTTCAGACAATGTTCAGACAATGTTCACACAATGTTCAGACAATGTTCAGACAATGTTCAGACAATGTTCAGATAATGTTCAGATAATGTTCAGATAATGTTCAGACAATGTTCAGATAATGTTCAGGCAATGTTCAGACAATGTTCACACAATGTTCAGACAATGTTCAGACAATGTCAGAAGTGCACACTTTTTGTAACAAAACAAAAATAGAGATTTGGTCATGAATTATAACAACCATTAAAGTGTCAAAGATGTAAGAACTAATTGAATGAAATTACACCAAAAAATTTTTCGTACTATGAGTGAAGGTTCAGCGTTAACGTTCAGGGTTAATGTTCAGGCAAAGTTCAGACAAGGTTGGGTCCTGAACATTCGACATTCGACCTTTAGACGACGTTCACTGAACGTCATCTGAACATTTGCTTGCTAGCTGGGTGGGACCCTCACATGTACCACATGCGGTGCAAATGACAATAAAGACTCTGAATCTGACTCTGACTCTGACACCAACAATAACTCTATACACATATAAATCTATATAAATCTATAGCGACGTTTCCCCTATAGACGCAATATATTGCCACCCTAACCCCCCCCCCCCTCAGTGGGGGAACGGAACAGCTTTACCCACCGGTGGGCGGACACAACGGAACTCACGTTTAGTGCCGGTAGCTCGCAGCCGCTTCCCGTTTCGGGTCGTTGTCATGGTCTGCTACTAGGAGCTAACACTAGCAACAACGGCAGTGGATGGGACCCGGAAGTGGCGGATGTGGCCGGTATTTTAACGGAAGTACGTCACGACCCCCCGTGGCATATAGTCTGTTGAACTATTTAATTTTTGTGTTTGCATCTTTGTTCATGGTTGTGAACTGTGGTCTACCAGTTGACAATCAGATTCCATCCAGATGTTGCAGAGGAATAAACCTTTGAAGATTGTGGATGCAAAGAGAAGCTAAATAAAGGTTAAAAAACTGTAATGTGCATTTTAGAGCAGCAGACAAGTCGTACAGCTGCTCCTCTGTACTGAACTCCATCTCATATGCTCCTAATTGCTGCTTTCAATTCATCCTCCCTTTCTTAATCATTCCTGCACTTCACCCGCACTTTGATACGCTGCCTCAGATCTGCACCTCCACCCACGCTCTGCTTCTTTAAAGCCTTCATCCTTGAGTCCTCATCTTTGTCTCTGCTCAAACTTACTCCAGCTTTTTTCGCTCTGTTCTCCAGCACGCTCTCCTCACCCCTCGGTCTCGCCTTCCCTCTGTCCATCTCATCTCTCTCCCTCTTACCCTCTCTCAAACTCTAACTAATCAGAGTCTCATCCTTTTAGAGCTACTTTTTTTTTTTTTTTACAGCTGAAGAAAGAAAAAGAAGGTAGAGGGGGAAGAGGGGGAGGCAGAACATCACTGGAGAGTGAGCATGAGGCCAATCTTCTCCACTCTCACTCTCAACGGTTCATCTCAGGTAAGAGTTCAAGTGCTGCTGAGGGATGTTGATATCACATCAAATCCACATCTAACTTCACCCCTGAGGCAGGAAGAGCCAGACTTGTATTAAAACTGCTTGAGCACACCGGGAAATGTCAAGGCATTAAGTCTGCAGAACTTCAGCACAACATGCTCTGCTCAACTTGTGGCGTGACAGGAAAATGCCAGGTGAAAGATCAGACGGACTTGACCAATCAAACTCAGTTTAGTTAGGAGATAACTATCTAGATGTCTCAGAGATAAAATAACTTCTGCTACTTCTGATTTCTGTCCATTTACAAAATCTAGACTTAAGAGGACTATCCTAACAAGTCTTTTCATAAAGTCCAATAATTGAATACCTTGGAGCCTTAAAACCTGCATCCGATGAGATGATATTATCGTATATAGAAATATTTTAGCCTATTGAAGTTTTTAAAGCTCCAATGGAAATGGTTTTGAGTTTTATGGTCTTCTGTATTCATCAATTAATCAAAGAACGGGTACTGTACTTTACTGTACTTTACTGTACTTTACTGTACTGGGGAAAGCTGTCTCGGACACTCAGACCATAAGCACAGGTTCACCACAAGGATGTGTTCTTTCCCCTCTGCTCTTCTCCCTGTACACCAACTGCTGCACCTCCAACCATGACTCCGTAAAACTTATTAAGTTTGCGGACGACACCACCCTCATCGGGCTCATCTCGGATGATGATGAGTCTGCGTACAGGAGAGAGGTGGGTCGGCTGGTGACCTGGTGCAGCAACAACAACCTGGAGCTCAACGCCCAGAAGACAGTGGAGATGATTGTGGACTTCAGGAAAGACAGAGCCCCTCTGCCCCCCATCACCTTTGGGGACTGCTACCGGTTCCTCTGCACCACCATCACCCAGGACCTCAAGTGGGAGCCAACCATCAGCTCCCTCATCAAAAAGGCTCAGCAGAGGATGTACTTCCTGCGACAGCTGAGGAAGGCCAAGCTGCCGGCCAAGCTGATGGTGCAGTTCTACACGGCCATCATCGAGTCCATCCTCAGCGCGTCCATCACAGTGTGGTACGCCGGGGCCACTGTCAGG
>JBBPBX010008101.1:52060-63417 GCA_038048925.1 Garcialebias charrua
TATATATATATATATATATATATATATATATATATATATATATATATATATATATATATATATATATATATATATATATATATATATATATATATATATATATATATATATATATATATATATATATATATATTAGGCATGTAACGGTTGTAATGGGTGTACCGAACCGTTTCGGTACACCACGTTCGGTTCGGTCCACCTGCGTACCGTTTCGGTTATTTTTTCACTCATTAAACGTTCTTAACAGGGGAATATATGCACCGCGGAACAAAATTTCCTGGGCGCGTTTCAGCACGGAGCTATTATCGCGTGGCACGCGCAGCATTTAGCCGTTAGCATCTCGTGCGGTCTCCTGTTTGTGAACGTTATAGCTTTCTTGTTAAAAGACGAGCGCACGCGCAGCTTGTGTGGACTTTGTTTCATGAAGACTCTGCAGCAGCTGCGTGACGCAGCTCTCTGCAGCAGCAACACGTCTAACGTGAACGCGCTGGAAACTATGTAATCCGAATGTGAACGAAGAAACAGCAGCTGTTGCTGAAACAGCGCTAACAACAGCTGCATTAAAACTACTTCATCAGGTAATCAGAGCGGTCCAGAGCAATAACACAAGCTGTATGAGTTTTTAAATCTCGAATCTAAGTCTGAACGTTGTTATATGCGCAGGCTTTAAAGTTACTGAGCGTCGCTATGAGACATTCATTCATCACGTCAACACTTCAAAAAGTTCAGCTCTTTTTGAAAAAACTAACTGATGTTTTCAACAAGTCCTGGACCAGATTAAAGCCCTGCCATGATGATGAAGAGTGAGCGATTCAACCGTTCAAGAGGTATTTTTCTTTTATTATTATTATCTAAATAATCTTTTTTAAATTTAACATCATAATCTTATTAACTTGTTTTTTTTTACCTCTTTTGTTTTTTTATTTCCAGTCTGTGACAGAGGTAGCTGCTCTGTGCTCTCTACTTCCACTTCAGGGAAATCCACCTGCAGCTAAGAAGTGTGTGATGACTGAACTGAACTCTGAACTTTTCCAGGACCTGTCCCACCAAGAAGAAGTTGTGAGTACAGTAATGAGGACAAATACAGCCACACTGCTGCTACTGGACAAAAACTTGATTAGTTAGATTGTAAACAGTCTGTTGCTGCTTATTGTTCTGGTTCTGACTGTTATTGTATTTATTAAGATTTGTATTATTGTTCATATAGTTTATTTATTGTAGAGTGCTGTTTATTTAAAATATCATCCAAATGGGTCACTTTTATTTATTACTACAATACAATACAAACATATTTTTGGCATATTTTCAAAATAAACATTTTGTAAGTCTTTATTTTGTCAAAAAAAAAAAAATTGTACCGAAAATAAACCGAACCGAGCCCTCCTTGTAGTTGAACCGAACCGAAATGTGATTTTAGCGTACCGTTACACCCCTAATATATATATATATATATATATATATATATATTATATATATATATATATATACCATATACCAACCACCAAGTTAAATCATAGAAGACAATATTCATCGCTGGATCATTGTAGCCATAGTTGCCAAGTCCACTTATTATAAGCGACTTTGGGCTTGTTTTTTCTTTCTAAAGTTGCTTGCAAATCATGTGAGTCGTGGGTTGCATTTTTTGCGCTTGTTTTGAACTTGAAGTTGCTTATTTGGGCTTGGATTTTTTTCCGAGTGAAACTAGTTGATTATCTCACAGCTCCGCACAATAAAGCAAAAGACGAGTGGTAGTAGGTAGTTTGTCCCTTCCACGCCCCCGTTTCCTCTTTATCACTCCCACCCAAGTTGGCGAGGCGACAGGCACACACATAAATACGTCTATGGGCGCGCACCACAAACACTCATTATGCGGTCGACCACTAGGGGGCTCCACTCACAGGCAGATGTCACAATGTTTTGTTTTTAAAAAATATGTAGAAAAATTACATGTGCACAATTTTTTTGTAAATCAGAGCTATGTGGTGCATTGCCAGTTGGGATGGTTTTCATAGAGCTGGTTGCTTGTTTCTATTGCAAGGCCTGGCAACTAGGGATGCACCAATCCACATTTCTCATTTCCGATCCAATACCGATACTTTGAAACTGTGTATAGATCAATACCGATACTTTTTTTCAATCCGATACCGTTCAAGTAAATGACTGTGTATAATGAAGATTTTGGACTGAGAACATTTATTTCAACACGGTGTGAGACATCCAATGAAGACTCTCTGAGCCTAACCACAGGAAACTCACATGTTTTAGCAGCTAACAGGAGGCATGTCTTCACCCCACACGTCCTTCTTACTCATGGTTCAGTTGGAAAACCTAAAAAAACGCTAAGCATGATGGGAAATACAACACAGCCACTCCATTAACCAGTAAGGCAGTGGCTGTGTTGTATTTCCCATCATGCTTAGCGTTTTTTTAGTTTTCAAAACTAAAATACTGCTAAGTATTATGGGAAAGACAACAAAATCCACTGCCTTACTGGTTAAGGGAGTGGCTGTTAAAGTTTAGGTTCTTCCTGTTGTGAGGCCCAAAGTGTTGTCATTGGGTTTAACGCACACACTGTTAAAGCAGTCACAGAATGTGATTGAACATAAATACTCTTTGAAACTGGATTGGAAAGTATCGGCAAGTTGGAGCCGATACCAGATACTGAAACTATGCTGGTATCGGATACCGATACTGGATCGGATCGGCCCCATCCCAACTGGCAACACTGAGAAACCTCTGGGTAACTTTGAACATCCCCTGTTGCAAGTAATTGGGTTTCCTTTAGTTACTAATCTGTGTTTTATTTCTTGTGTCTTCTCGAGTCAAGACCTGTTTAGGTTTTTCTCCTTATGAAAACTCACCTTTCTTGAGTCTCCTTGTGAGTACCTCTTGTGAAGAGCCTTACTTGGAACCACTTACCTCCTGAACCTCCGTAATCACCTGTGACCAAATATACCCCTTGACATTGGATAAGTTCTCATGGTTTCCATCCTGCCACTCTCCTTAAAACCACACACCTGTATCACCACTCACCTGGGATCTCCACCCTTCTCTCCAAGCGTTTAAACGTAATCACTGAAGGCCTCTTGTTTCCGACAGATCCTTATACTTTATGTCAGTCTTCTTTTCTGATAAAACTCCTGTGTAAATACCACTCTTAACATATTACATTTTTATCTGTGTGTTGAACTCTGTTTGTTTGTCTGTTCTAAAAGTAATCTGAACGGGATAGATGTGACAGGGTTTTTGAATGGGGTTGACACCAAAACTTGATCAGTTGATGTTTACTCACGTGTTACTGTCTAAATGTTTAGTAAAATCCATTCGGTAGAACATGGATTCTTTTACTAACAGATAGAGTTGACTTCAATAGCTAATGACAAAGTTTTAAAGAAATATATCGCCCAATCAGCGCATACAGTACAAGGTGGTGATGTATTTAGCTACCACTGCACCAAATATTAGCTCAATAATTGTAAAATTCAAAGAGTTGCAACTAATTTTGCATTTGCGTGGGTTGCTTGAGTTTCAATAAAGTTCCTTTAGTGATTCATGAGATAAGATGACAGCAGTATGGACAAACCAACACACATACAAACATGTAAAAACATAATTGTCCTTTGACCTTTGGCAGCATACAATAGTAATTAAAATGACTGTATTAACCATTTCTCCTGCTAAACATCAGTTTCTCTCTGTCATGCAAGGACACAGCAGCAAAACACCCTTCCATGCGCTCTACCTAATGCAAGCTTTCAGGGCTCCTCCTCTCTTTCTCCATCATTAATGCTCATCTGGTGCCTGATGCTCCATGAGTGATCAGTCCCAGCACTTCAGAGGCTCCTCACGTGTCTGCTGAGGATGGACACTCATTCACTCTCACATCCAGTGATTGACATTTTACTGAAGCTAATGAAGGAGACATCTCAGTGGCATGGGCTAATAAACCCATTGACAGCCGTAGCAGGATGAGTTATTGAACACCTTTGATCTTTCCTCTGAGCGCCAGAAGCTCTGCAAGACCAGGGTGATGAGCACTTTGTAAGCACTTGAAACAACATTGCTCAGAATCCTAAATCATTTAGTTTTAAGTTGAATTATGGTTAAATAGTGGGATAGAATGTTTACCTCAAAAGAACAACTACATTTCTAGACAGAAAATCTTTACCAACCACTACACAGACTCTTGTGGAAACAAACTCTATGGCCTTGTTCTTACTTGTCATTGATTGTCCATCTTATGTGCTTTGACAACAAGTGCACTTGTAGTCAAATCACTTGTTAAATGTGCTCTCCAAAACCATGTTTGCATGTCCCACTTCCAGGCTCAATGAGACTAGCCTGTATAAATAAAGGTTGTATGTTTGTGATCTTAGTTTCCTCCTCTGTATACAGATAGACATGCACCTCATGTCACACGTTAAGCTATCAGATCAAAGAGTCTGCTGATGTTACTACAGTATACTATTATTTTGATATAAACTTATTTTGGAGCCATGAGTTATATTTCTGACGAGTCATTTAGTATACAACTCAATATACCTACCATATTTTCCGGTCTACAAGTCACACCTTTTTGCCTAATTTGCATGCCCTGCGACTAATAGAGATATGAGACATGTTTATGGATTTTTCCCCATATTTTTAGACCAATTTTTGGCTCAGATATGACCATTTATCATTTTAGCAAAAAATGGTGCAGTACCACTTTTGTCCACTAGGGTACACGACCGTTCCCATGCATGTGTCCGACGGCAGCCTCCTCTGGTCGCACACACTCTGTCGCAGCCCGGCCTCCTGCTCTGGAGGTATGAACTACTAAAGCACAGGACAGATTTTGTTGAAACTTACAGAAAGTAATTATTTGGTGGACATTTACAAACTGTTAGCTGTAGGAGATGTTTAGAGCTAAAATTTGATGTTTTAGCAACGTAGGTGTTGAGCGGTTAGCTTGTAGCTCTGTGTTTTTTAACGGGTACTATTTTGGAAAATAGCTCATAAACCACACAGCAGATTTTCTTTAAACTTACAGAAAGTAATTACTTGGTGGTCATTTACAAACTGTTAGCTGTATGAGATTTTTTAGCTAAAATTCGATTTATTTATCTAAAAAAAGCTGTGGACATTCAAAAAAACAAAACAAAACGAAGCAAAAAAAAAATTGTAGAAACGTTTCGTCTTTCGTCCAAAAGACTTCCTCACTCTGAGATGCTGTATTCAGCTCAGTCTTATAAAAAGAACCCTCCCACAGTGGATCAACCAGTTGGCTGATGACAGCCGAAACAAGCTGCTCACATGATCAAGGAGGACCATCAGCCTAACGATGGATCGTTAGCACCCTGATGGTTGTTTGCTATTCACAGAGGGCTGAGTGATACTAGCAATAACAGCATTGTAAGAGGGGGACAGTTGAACCCGGAGGCCTCCACCCCTGTTTAATGATGGGCGGTTTCTTTTCACAAAGATGGCCTCCTTTACTCCTCTCTCAAACCATTGTCATTTTCTGTTGCCAGCCCAAAAGCCTGGAACAGCCTCCCCCTTGAGCTGCGTGCCACCTCTGATCTGACTCTGTTCAAAACCAGACTGAAGACCCACTTGTTCAAAAAAGCTTTCAATGTGTAACTTTTATTACTTTTGGTATTTTAGTATGTAGCATTTTTTATTTCCATTGCCTTCTTTTATTACTGTTGTTTTTTATTCTATTTTCACTATTGTTCCAGTTTATTCATCTTTTTATCCTGTTAAGCACCTTGGTCAATGCAAGGCATTGTAGGAAGGTGCTATACAAATAAAGTTTATTATTATTATTATTATTATTATCTATTAAGGATGTGAACATCATTCCTGAAAGAGTGACCGCTGGCCTGGAGATGAGTGTAGACCGCAGAGTCCTGACCTGATGATGTTGATCTTCTGTGCTGGGCCATCCTTTTGGCCAGTGGCTGTTTAGTTTCCCCAATATAAGACTGATCACAGCCCTCCTGACACTGAACAGCATACACAATATTACTCTGTTTGTGCCGGGGGACTGGATCTTTGGGATGAACCAGTCTTTGCCGTAATGTATTTTGGGGTTTAAAAGCCACTGGGACGTTGTGTTTAGAAAATAAACGTCTCAATGTCTCTGAAACTCCCACAACATACAGAATGGCCACTGGTCTGGGTCTGGGTTCCGTCTTTGATGAGGGATGGCATCTGTACTCATCCCTTTAGTTGGCAGCTCAGAACACCACATACAGAACACCATGGACTTTGTGGATAAGGTGAGGGATTTCATCATGGAGACTGATGAAACAATGGTCTCTTTTGATGTCACATCACTCTTTACGTGCATTCTTGTTGATGAGGCAGTAGAGGTGGGCTGATGCGACTTAAATAAAGGTGCGACATGTTTATGGATTTTTCCAATTTATTGCCAATAATTGGACAATGCACCTTATAGAAAGGTGCGACTTTTCAGGCAAAAAATACGGTAATTACAGTAGTCCCTTGTTTATCGCACTGGATCCGTTCTCTGAAGCCCCACCAGACTTGGCTATTATTTTTACGTCGGATGTCCTTCCTGAAACAACCACAGACCACCGAGCTACCACAGCCCTCTGTGTGGAGCAGAGAGTTGCCATCTAGGGCATCCAGGGGAGCAGATGTTGGGGGCTAAGGGCCTTGTCCAAGGGCCCAGAGTGGGGCAAATGAGGGTGGAGGCTGTTGTGCTTCACTTTTCCCACGCACATTTTGATGTTGTCAGTATCGGGAGTTGAACCGGCGAACTTCCTATCACAGGCTCACCTTCTCTAAGCTCTGGGCCACCACTCGCCTGCATGTTAGGCTGATTGGTAACTCTAAATTGTCCCTAGGTGTGAGTGAGAGAGTGAATGCTTGTTTGTCTCGTTTGTGTCTATGTGTCCCTGTCGTGGACTGGAGACCAGGGTGGCCCCTGCCTCTCGCACAGTGATAGTTGGATATGGACACCAGTGACCCCTGTGACCCAGAAAGGAAGAAGAGAGTAAATACAAATGGATGGATGGGTCATTTACTTACTTGCACATTGTTTGTCCTCCATGTTTTTAGTCTCTAAAAGTTGATCCTACTTCACTGTACATGTGCATTTCTTTTTATTATTTTATCTTGCGTATTATTCTCAAAAAAAAATCATGAGTATATATTGTCTTTCAAGGACATGCACATACCACAATAGTAGAACTTTCTTTGCAGCTTGACAATTTCTAGAACAGTGAGGTGGGAGTGTTTGTTAGAAAACTTTTAAAGTGTGAGTGTGTATCAGATGGTGGGAGTGATTAAAAGCCAGTTTTTCTGCAATGCTTCACTGAACTACTCTTTATTTCACTTTTTTCATTGTCCACGCCTTTTTTCTTTCTCCCCTTTCTCTTGATGCTTCAAAATACAGCAGATCTTGAAAAAGATGAGCTTTCTTTCATTGTTTTCTGAAAAAAAAAAAAAAAAAAGATCAAGTCAGGGCAGCCATGAAAAAGGAGACCTCTAATAAGCTGCCTATACATATCACAGTGCAGGTTGAGTTCCATGCCGTGTTGGCAGAATGATTAAAAGTTACCTGTGCCAAATGAATACTGCTGAGGTGCCCCAGGTTCAGCCAAGCTGAATGTGAGGCGGCCTTTTACTTAGCCAGCACTGTTTAATTAAAACACAGTCAAATGAGATTTTGCCACAATAAGGAATGATAATGGTTCAGCTGGCTGATAGAGCTTTATCTGTTCTCATTAGCCACTCCCTTGATAGCATTCATGTAATGGAGAAGTCCATCACCCCATCTCATTTTGGAGGAAGTGAAGGAAGAAGTACATGAATGGAAAGAGATAGTAGACGGAAGGTAGAAAATAGGAAATAATACAATTAAGAAAACGCTAACACTTTGTGCGAGTTATGCCCGTGGGCTAACACGATTGGATGCGGCACTATTTTTGCAAAGAATACATCAGAAAGGTTTTAATTGCAATCATATTTTAGCTGGACGCAACCTGCTGACATTGATTGGCCCCAGAATCATCGTCTGTCATGACCAAATGTAGCCCATTAACTTACAGAGGTATATTAGAAAAAGAATACTGGGTCAAAATAATTTGGGATCGATATTTGTTCCCACAGTCTCAGTCCTGCATTAACCCTAATGAATTACATGTTGCTCACAGTTTGCATTGACTTTACATCAGTTTGTGGTAATTAGGATAACAGCTTTGTGATTAACATCCATGATTTTATGTTTGCACATACGGGCGCTCCGGATTAAGTGTTTAGAGTTTTTGTTAAATGTTTGTGATAATTATGAAGTAGTTTCTTTTTAAATAATTTTTGTATATATATTCTTGACTAAAATCAGGCTCGCATGAGGACTGTGCTATTTGTTATAGTGAAACATTTTTTTTTTACTTAGTAGAAACTAAATGAGCTGTAGCTTTTGTGCAAGTAGTTAATAAAAACAGATAAAAAAAAATTAAATTATGAGAAAATACAAGAATTTTCAGCTGCTGTCTCACTGAACTGTTTGCAATCTATCACAATTACCGTATTTTCCAGCCTATAAGTCACAAGTTTTTTCCTAATTTGCATGTCCTGCGACTTATGCGGCGAAGCGACATATTTATGGATTTTTTCCCCATATTTTTAGACAAATCTTTGTCTGAGATATGACCGTTTCCATTTTCCAAAATGGACCAGTACCACTTTCGGCCGCTAGGGTCCACGACCGTTCCCAGCTTGTGTGTCCGACAGAAGCCTCCTCTGCTCGGACTCACTCTGTCGCAGCACGGACTCCTGCTCTCTGGAGGTCTGAAATATGCCGGTTACCCACTGGACCCGTGTCAGGCGGCGGAAGCGGCCGGTTTACATGCAAAGTCTATGTGGAGACGCGTCGAGGTGCGGCATATCGTGAAGCGGCGCGTTTTGAGTGTTTGAAGCGGCGCGGCGGCACGCGGCAGTTCCTTTCCGCGCACGCGCGCGTCCGAAGCAACCTACGCGTTGAGCAGCGTCGGATCGAAAAGTTGATATTTTGCGGCTC
Source organism: Garcialebias charrua (assembly GCA_038048925.1). Lineage (NCBI taxonomy): Eukaryota > Metazoa > Chordata > Actinopteri > Cyprinodontiformes > Rivulidae > Garcialebias > Garcialebias charrua. Next base: position 61,092 of record JBBPBX010008101.1, read on the forward strand.
GACGTTGCTCGACGCATCGCAACAACCAATCGGGAGAGCCTCTGCTATGTGATTACACAACGACAACGGGACTTTTTTTGGACTTTTTAAACTTACCCCATCGAGCCTCCATGAATTGGAACCAGACTCCGGTAAGAAACTTGGAATTTTTACAGTTGCTGCTGTCCGCTCCAGCGTACGATCACCCCAAACATAAAAAAAAAACGTTTTAATCTCAACAAAGACTGTCGGAGCTGCAGTTCGGCTCGTAGAAAACCCACTCCAGTAGGAACGGGGGTCACGTGCTGCTGATTTTATCTGCCAGCAGCATGAAAACACAACAACTGACCCGGAAAACGAGCTAGACTCCCTCCTCTGCCTCCCCCCAGTGCGCGTCATCAGACGCGTCTCAGTGTCTCCCAGTGTGACAGTGACAAACGGCCAAAAGGGGGCGGCAGGAGCGTTCTGACAATTTAGGTGGGTACCCGGCAATACTGTTACCTTAGCCTGGCCCTCGCCTTCCTGCACAGCTCCGCTCAATTCTCATTTCCCTTCACTGCACAGTATGGGACTTCTCCCATAGACAACGATTTCTCCGGCCAATTTTTGACCAGACCAATCAGAGAACAGAAGGGGCGGAGTTTTGGCCCCTAACCCACGCCCCCACCTGTCCCAGCGCGCAGCCAGCGAGCATTCGCATGTTCTCATTCAAAGCGATGCAAAGCGATGCAGGACTGTTTTATATGTGACACAAATGTATTAATTTCCCCTTCTTAATCCCTTATCTGGAGTTTTCTTTTGTTTTTTTGGCCAAAAGTCAAGTGATCGCTCGCTCCCTCCTCCTCCTCTCCCTCCGCTGATGAGGAAACGTCTCAGGTTGTCACGAGAATTAAACTCGGGTTTTACGTTGCTGCCCGAGTCCCATCAGATTTCCTGGTCTTCTGGTGTGTTGGACCAGCGCTCCATGGTTTTATTTTATTTTATTAGAACGTTTTATTAACATTATAAACACAGAATATGCAAAGGCAGCGAGAGAAAATTCAGCAGGAGGCAGAGCTGAAGTCAAGTTCAGAAGACCACGGGGGAGTGCGCAACCAACGAGCATTCGCATGTTCTCAGTCAAAGACTGTTTTACATGTGACACAAATGTATTAATTTCCCCTTCTTAATCCCTTATCAGGAGTTTTCTTTTCTTTTTTTTTGCCAAAAGTAAGTGATCATTGCTCCCTCCTCCTCCTCCTCTCCCTCCGCTGAGTGAAATGAACAAGGAAATGACTGAGGTTGTCACGAGAGAATTAAACTCGGGTTTTACGTATCTGCCCGAGTCCCATCAGATTTCCTGGTCTTCTGGTGTGTTGGACCAGCGATCCATGGTTTTCATCCATCCATCCATTTTCTTCCGCTTATCCGGGGTTGGGTCGCGGGGGTAGCAGCCTAAGTAGGGAGGCCCAGACTTCCCTCTCCCCAGCCACTTGGAGCAGCTCCTCTGGGGGAATCCCAAGGCGTTCCCAGGCCAGCCGAGAAACATAGTCCCTCCAGCGTGTCCTGGGTCTTCCTCTGGGTCTCCTCCCGGTGGGACATGCCCGGAACACCTCACCAGGGAGGCGTCCAGGAGGCATCCTAACCAGATGCCCGAGCCACCTCAACTGGCTCCTCTCGATGTGGAGAAGCAGCGGCTCTACTCCGAGTCCCTCCCGGATGACTGAGCTTCTCACCCTATCTCTAAGGGAGAGTCCAGACACCCTGCGGAGAAAACTCATTTCAGCCGCTTGTATCCGAGATCTCGTTCTTTCGGTCATAACCCAGAGCTCATGACCATAGATGAGGGTGGGAACGTAGATCGATCGGTAAATTGAGAGCTTTGCCTTTTGACTCAGCTCTCTCTTCACCACGACAGCACCCGCTTCACTGCGGACGCTGCACCTATCCGCCTATCGATCTCACGCTCCAGTTTTCCCTCATTCGTGAACAAGACCCCGAGATACTTAAACTCCTCCACTTGGGGCAGGACCTCCTCCCCGACCCGGAGAAGGCATGCTACCCTTTTCCGGCTCAAGACCATGGCCTCGGATTTGGAGGAACTGATCCTCATCCCGGCCGCATCACATTCAGCTGCAAACCGCTCCAGCGAAAGCTGTAGATCACGAACTGATGAAGCCAATAGGACCACATCATCTGCAAAAAACAGAGAAGCGATTCTAAGGCCACCAAAACGGATCCTCTCAACACCTTGGCTGCGCCTAGAAATTCTGTCCATAAAAGTTATGAACAGAATCGGTGACAAAGGGCAACCTTGGCGGAGTCCAACTCTCACTGGAAACGAGCCTGACTTACTGCCAGCAATGCG
>JBBPBX010008102.1:0-14817 GCA_038048925.1 Garcialebias charrua
ACTCCTGTGGGACCCTCGGCCCGCCGGGGTTTGTTCCCACTCTCGATCCCGACAAAAACGATCTTTCTCTGTTGCACATAAGATCCACTTCTTCATTCCTCTGCTAATAGTCTCCTTCTTTAGCATGGAATCTTCGAATCTAGCCACAGAGTCCAACTTAATAATCTGCTTCAACTTCTCTTTCCCAGCCTGGGAGAAGTCGCTCTCATTCATTCTTTGTTCTGTTACATTGGGGATATTTTCACAGGTTTTTGTACGGTCCTGTTTGCCAATTGAACTATAAGATGTCTTACTGCTTTCAGGTTTATGCGGGTCTTAGACACCTCTGCCCCAGAGACTATTAGGTAAGGTTTTCCATCCACTTTGGCATAGATTTCGACACGTCCTAATAATGTTTATCAAGGGTGACCCGCAACCTGTCGACCATTATTCAGCTGGTCCCCTATCCCTTCTCAGTCGGAATTCACGAAGGGCCTTTCTTTCATCAGGGGTCATTTTAGCATAGTCTTTTGAGGGCACATAGTCGCCCCATCTTCGAGGTGTTGTGTTAGCTGCCTCGGCTTGAAATCTCCTTTGTTGTTGGGGAGCCCTAGGGGCTGCTTTTTTCTTTCTTGGGTTTTGTGTCATCCCGTTTTTTCTCTTTCCATCCCAACACTGTTGGTCAAGGTCACAAGACCCTACTGCTTGATCGATCTTGAGGACCAAGGTCTCACCAGGCATCCCAATGAAGGTCACTTCTCTCTTACTTCCCTTTACTACCACTCTCAGAGCCCCAACATCGTTTTCTCGAGGAATTGTTCGTCCGAGTCGATTCCAGACTGATGTGGGGTGTTGTCCTTGATCCATGCCTTCTTTTGCCTGTTGGATTTGAGAATCCTCCGTCGTGGTAGTAGATAACAGCTCAGGTTTTGTTTCAGTTGGATCGTTCATTTTGGACTGGTCCACCAGTCCTACTGTTGCCACTCCTGTGGCCATTCTTCGTTTTTGCCGTCTCGAGTTGTCTGTTCCTCAGAGCCTCCCGGACTCTATACCTTGCGCTTCGGATGGGAACAGACTGTCTGCTTAACTTACCGTTTGAACCATGGTCAGTAGTCCTTAGTAAGCCCCACTTACCCCACCACTGCCTAGTAGTATAAGGGGTACTTAGCTGGTAGCTAGTCCTGCCGTGCTACAACTCCTCTACCCTAGGAGAGTTGTGGTCTGGCGCTCGGTCAGTCCACTGACGCACGCCTTGGTATCTTGAGTTCTTTATGCTTTAAGCACGTTGGGCGCCATGTTAATTCTACGTGAGTGAGGTTAGCCGCAGGATCTTGCGACAAGTCCTCACTCCAGCCTCTCCAGTAACGGGTTTTTTAACTTTTATCCTTGCACACGAGTATTACCCGATATGTCTCAAGATTAGTTAGGATTAAGGCTGAGACGAGGTAATTCAACCAGACTGTTACTGTCTTCAAATCTGCATGTCACACCCTGTTTCACTCCGCCGATAGTCCGACTTAGCAGAATGGAGTCAGATCGTATCCCACGGAGAAACACACATTAACGACAGATTACCTCTAGTAGATTGTTATTGTTATCCGTCTGGTTAGTTTTAGAACCTAGGAAAATAAGGTTCCAGGATATTGTTTATATCTTTTTGGCTAACACAACCATTTAAAACCTCCAATAATCTTGTTGTTATCTTTGAACCAAGTTTCCCATCATTTAATATCAAGGTGAGTCAAAGGAAAAATCCAAATTTGTACGTTTTTATGTTTCTTTATTATTTAGTTGCAGGGGAAACAGCATAAGCACTACTTACTACAGAAAAAGATTTAATCAGGTTACATGATTTGCATTTAAGAGAGTTAAGTGATTCACAGCTCACCAAAGATGTCCTCCACACGCTGGGCTTTAATGTGTTTTTAGCTTTAATTGAATTGAGTTCTACTCCAATGTATAATTTGTATAATCTTCTAAAATGTTGGTTTATTCTACAATAATCTGATTCCGATCAAATATGTTTAATCCATCCAGGTAATCTTGGTGTGTTCCAACTTATGTTTTTATCTCCACCAGAAAACTTTGTTCCAATCCTATCAGGAAATCTTGTTGTTGTTCCACAGAAAAAACCTCCAGGTGATGCTGTTGTGCTCCAATTAAAAGTCTGCACTCCAGCAGACTGGACAAATCTTTGTTTAATCCCACATAGGAAAAGCTTGTGTTTCCAATTCTTCAGGAAAAACTTGTTTTGTAATCATCCACTTTAGGAAAAACTTGTTTTGTAATCATCCACTTTAGGAAAAACTTGTTTTGTAATCCTCACCAAAGAAACCTTCATTTAATCCTGCTATAATCCAGTCAGGAAAGCCCGCACTTCCAGCAGACTGAATAAGTCTTCGTTGTAATTCCACAGAAAAACTCCAGGTAATTCTGTCGTGTTAAAAATCCCAGTTGTAATCCATCAAAACTGTTCAGGGCTAAAAAATCTGGTAATCCTCCCAGACAAAATCAATTATTCCTCAAAAGTGTTATCCATTCAAAGATATTGTAATCCATTCAGTTGTTCTGCGATGCTGATGAGCAAGGCCTTCAAAGCAGGCCTGAGGTTAAAATTAGAACATCGTGTTCTCCTGGCTTTTCATCCAAGGTCAGTCAGCTTCTAGCTGGCAGGTCTCACTCCGTGGTCAGACCGAGTGACCCAAAACAATAACAGATTTTCCAATCTCCAGGATCCATTCGGCAAAATCAGCTTTAATCCATCAAAGATTGTTTTCGAAACATTCAGCTCGCTGCAGCCGCAACGAGCACTCCTTTTGTCCAGGAGAAAAACTCTTTTTGAATTAATCCAATTTTCCCAAAGTATCCAGCAAATTCAAAGAATCCTTCATGACTCAAGCAACTTCAAAAGATGTTGTTTTGTTCCACAAAAATATTTTTAGATCAGGAAAAATAGTCTTCCACAAAAAGGCAGCTTTTAATCCATCAATTTTTGTTGTGCAGCACTGATGATCAAGGCTTTTCAAAGCAGGCTGTGACAAGAAAGAACATCCTGTTCTCTCAGACTTTAAACAATCAGTACTCCGTGGCCAGGTCTCCAGGCTGATGTCCCTCTTCACATCAAGGGTTCAGAAAAATAGTATATTCCTTTAAATGATGTTTTAATCCTTCATTGCTCTGTCAAGCTGACGAGAGGCCTTCAGCCGCAGTTAGAAGACGAACAGGGACACTGTGTTCTTCTTATCTTCCCAATTTTCCCAAACATTCAGCTTGCTGCAGTCTGATCTCTCGACGCACAAAACTTCTCTTTAAACTCCTTTTAATCTGTTATGAACAGAAAGGAAAATATCCCTAATTCATTCAGAAGGGAAAAAAAATTGGTTTAATCCATTAATTGAGGTTTATTCCACAGAATTGTTATAAAACAAAAAAATCTTGTAGAAACAAAAATAATTATATCCAGGAAAAATCAGTTACTCCGATAAAAATGTAAAAACATCCATTCACAGCTCCGTTGAGCTTTCAAAGGCCCATTTTGCAGCAGCAGGGAGGACAAAAAAGAACTCCGTGTTCTTTTTAGCTCAAACAAGCTGATAAACCCGTCCGCTTTCAGCGAGAAGATCTCCGCTTTGTTGGTCTCAACCGATTATTTAATCTTCTTGTATAAAAGGAGGCTTTTTTACTGTTATTAATAATTTACTCTTAATATAAATTTAGTTGTGGATTAAACTGGGAATATAACCTACCTTTTTTTGTCAGAAAGTGCCACAAGGGATTTCCAAAAGAATAGGAAATTATTCCATCTCTGAAGCCAGTCCAAATTGTGAAGAAATAAAAAATATTCCAGGCTGAGGGAAAAGGGTCTCTTTGTCCAAAAAGAATCCCTTTTTAGAAAATCCTTATTTCTTCTGTTCGGCTTCCAGAGAGCATCAGTCCATAATCCACAAGAGTTCTTCAAAAGTCCAAAACTCAGCAAAATTTCTTCTCTCAGACAGCCTTATTTATAGTCAAGAAAAGGGTTTGACCCCCACTATTCTAGACAACCATGTCATTTTCCTGTTTTTTCATTGGTCAGTAATGAGGTAACTTTCTCAGCCTTCACCGGACTGGTGACATAATGTCTCCTTCAGCTGTCACCCTCCCTCAGCAGAGAATGACCTAATGCCATCTGTAATCTGGCAAAGTTCCAATTTTTTCAGTCAGAACAAGTTTTCAACTTTCACCCAGATCCTCAACTTTTACCTAAATTTACTCAAACTGTGGAAAAAACACTCTTTCAACGTGCTATGTAATATTTAAAACTATTTTTCAACCCTCAGCAGTGGAGCATCCTTTAGTTTGCTGTGAATCATAAAAGAAAACATAAAATAACATACATTTTACTTCTCAATACATAATTCTGCATATTCAGTCAATCACTTAACATCCAGAAAACATTTTGCTTCAATAGAATTCTGTTTCACAAAAGTTCACATTCCCATCTGAAGCTTTTCACTTTTCTTTTGAACCAAGGCCTGACTTTCTCCTGTGTCTCAGCTGTGTTTAAGATAAGAGACCGTGCTCCTCACACTAAAATGTATGTGTGTGGGAGTGGGTGCGTGTGCTCGTGTACGCGTGGGTGTGTGTGTGTGCGTTAGAGCCTCTGTGTCTGGCTGCTGTAGCATGAAAAGTGCTCATTCAAAGATTACATTTTATTTTAATTATCTTTGCTTTAAAAACTCTCTTCATTTTTAACAGGCCTTGATCCACAGAGCTCTGTTTTAAGAGGCCTTCAGCTCATCTTAACAAAGTGTTCTTTCTATTTATTTTGGGGAGTTCTATTTGACAACACAGCAAAACACAGCAAAACTAACAGCAGAAAGGTTTGCCTCTGAGGCCTTCCTGCGTTTTTACTTGACCTAATTCTGTTCAGGCCTCCTCCTGGGCCTGAGTGAGCATGCATATATGACCTTTGCTGTGCGTGTGTTAATGTGAGGCCTGACTCAATCTTATATTTCTTATAGCACAGGGTTAACTGAACACACAACAACTCAAAGACAGTTTACTAAAATACAACCAAAGCCTAAAAATAAAAACATATGAGTTTAAAATGCCATATAAATTAAACTAATCTAGGGTTACTGACGGTGTGTTATTACACCCTGCTCTCAGCCCTGTGCCAAAGGCAACTTACCATGTGTGTGTATATGTGTTGTAAAGATCTTTGTAGCAGTATAAGTCTGTTTTCAACCCAAAAGTCCTGCATATTTTGACAACACACAACCCCACCCCCATCCACTCATTTCTCCACCAGCTCATTGCCAAGCCATTGCTAAGCCATGTGCTCCTGTACGTATCACTCCTGCCATTAACCGTTTCACTGTTGCTCGTTTTAATGAAGCTTTTAACTCTGAAAGGATCGAATAGCTCCTGGTGTCTCTTACCACTGAGGAGCTAACCTCTCAGTTCAACTCTGTCTGTTTAATGTTCTGGACCGTGTTGCTTCCATTAAAACCAGAAAAATGAAACTTAGATCAGAGCCTTGGCTGAATTACGTCACTCAAGCCGTTAGACAGCAGTGCCAGAGAGGAGAACACAGGTGGAGGGAAAACAGGCTGCAGGTTTTTTTCAAATGTTAAGGGAGAGTTGGCATCGCTATCAGAAAACTGTTAAAGCTGCTAAATCTAGATCTAAATCTAAATCTAAATTATTTTCTGATATAATTGTCTCTAACTCCCACAACCCCCGAGTTCTTTTTTCCGAACCTTCACCTCTGGAAGCCTCAACTGAACTGTGTGAAAACTTCCTCCATTTATTTTTAGAAAAAGTTATGAACACCCGGGCACTCATTTCTCCACCAGCTCATGATCTGTCCATCCCATCTCATTGTGTAGCTGTGTTTGATCACTTTGAGCCCATCTCTCTGTCTTCACTGGATCAGGTAATGTGCAGCATGAAGCCATCTGGTTCCCCCTTTGATGTGGTCCCCCCTCGGCTACTAAAGGAGGTTTTTCCTATTCTGGGTCCTTTTATTCTTACTATTGTGAATAGTAGTTTATCCTCAGGTGTGGTGCCAAAAACATTTAAACATGCTGCTGTCCAGCCTCTCCTGAAAAAACCTAACCTTGACCCCTCAGTAGTGTCCAACTTCCGGCCTGTCTACAGACTCCCATTCACCTCTAAACTACTGGAAAAAATTGTTGAGTCTCAGTTGAAATGTTTGTTGGATGATAACGCCATCCTAGAGTTATTCCAATCTGGCTTCAAATCTCTCATAGCACTGTGTAAATACACTCTTATCATTTGTGTTTATTGATGTGAGTGAGGCTTCTATATCTGTTCTTATCTGTATTTGTTTTATCTACATGTGCCTGTTTCTTTGTGTATGAACTGTACTGACTCTGTGAGAGGAATAATTGAAGTTCATTAAGTACAGGACATAAACTACGAGGGAGCCACTGGTGTGTGTCTCATGTTGATGGCATGATTACCGTGACTGGAATGGAAGAAGAGGGGAAACAACTCCATTCATAGGCTTCCAGGATGTAGACATCAGTTTGAACTAGTTTAGACAACAAAAAAACTGATAGAATGTTTTGACACGTCTCTGGGTGGAGCTTTGCGCTTAAATACAGAAGGAGCTGAAACTCCAGTCAGACGTGTCTTGGGTTTTTGCTGTATCTCTGTGGTGTGGGGTAAGAGTGTCTCCTTTCAGCTGAAAGCTTTAATAAATGTTGGTAATAATTTTAACTTGAATCTCTCTGACTGATCATTGTGTCTTTTCTCCATGTATCTCTGAACCAATAAGAGGAAAAGGTAAATAGACTGAATAGACCTCCTCGACAACTGTAACTGCTCTCCTGAAGGGTTTTAATGACATTTTTTATAACCACAGACACAGGTGATTCTGTGCTGCTTGTCATATTGGACCTTACATCTGCTTTTGACACCATCAACCACAAGATCCTCATTTCTAGACTGGAGCAGTGGGTGGGTATCACAGGTTCAGCCCTCAAATGGTTTGAGTCCTACCTCTCTGACAGAAACTTTTGTGTCAATATCAAAGATTTCAGTTCAGCATCTGTAGCGCTTCAGTGGGGGGTACCACAGGGGTCCATCCTCGGTCCCCATCTCTTTTCTTTATACCTGCTGCCACTAGGTGCTATTTTCCACAAACACAACATACCCATTCATTTCTATGCCAATGATTGTCAAACTTACTTCCCCCTGAGGTACAGAGGCTCACGCTCTATTCAACCTCTTCTTGACTGCCTTGCTGACATCCAGGACTGGGTGGCTTTAAAATTCTCAAGTTTCAATGAGAAGAAGTCTTAATTCATGTTGTTCCATCCCTATGGCTCATTCATGAACCACGACATTGACCTTTTCTCTCTAGCCCTGCTAGAGTAACAAAGGGTCACTAATCTGGGGGTGATAATGGACCCTTCCTTGAAACTTAACAGTCACGTAAACATGATTGCTAAATCCTGTTTTTTTTTTCATATGAGGCGGATGTCTAAGGCCCTGTTTACACGGACACTGTGGGGAAATGGAGGTTTTGGGTATGTTAATTAGATGAAAAGTTTTGCGTTGACATGGATCCGCTCGAATTTCCCCCCCTCCCTCATGCACCCCCCTTTCACCCACTGCGCATGCGTGCTGCTGAACCTTCACCCACTGCGCATGCGTGCTGCCTCACTCTGCTGGCAGCAGACTGCTGCGTTCTTCTGGGCTAAACGTTGAGCTAACAACAACTTAACAACAAGTTAAAGCTGAATTTGGATAAGAGTCGACAGATTTGACACCAAGTGGGACTCTCTTCATCTAACAAGCTGCACACCAGACGCTGAGTGGACTGTGGACCAGAACCGAGTGACGATGAGGATGATGTCGGACTTTCCTCCGTGATAAACATGACTTACAGCAGGTAAATCAACGTTCTTAATATAATGTTTGCTTGTGTTTACTTTGATCACACAACAACAAAGTTTTTATTTATTTATTTATTTCTGCTAGGTGGAGAAGCTGTCGTTCCAACAGGCGGACCGGTTCTGATGGGTCCAGATGAAAACACAGCAAGAGTCCAGTTCATTAACGTAGTTACAGTTCAGTTAACGTGTTTTAATAGTGTTCAGTTTAATTCTCAGTGTTTGTGTGACGTACAGTTTGTGGTGTTGAATAAATAAATAAAAAATAAACCTGGTGTCTTCATTTTCACAGCATGTTACGCATTGTTTAAAAAATTTAACGAGTCCAGATAGATACTGTAGTTCAGATAAATTTATACATCTCCCACGCTAACATAAATACTGTTTATTATTGTTAAACTGTTACATTTTGCAGCGTGACACGTGAAATGTCCGCCTGCCTGCCCCTGACTGTCCGCGCGTGCGAGCTGCGCGCATGTGGTTACAACAAAAGATCAGCGGGAGATGTTTACATTATCAATGGGGGGTCAGCGAAAAAGATCCACTCTGGAGGCTGGGTTCAAAAACCATCGGAGTCAAAGCCCCCCTCTTTGTGGACTCGTGTCAACGATAAGCAAAGACGCAGAGAGAAAGGAGCGGTTTCACTCAAAATACGCGCCGTGTAAACAGGGCCTAAGCTAAAGCCCATACTGCCCAAAAAGAACCTTGAGACAGTAACCCATGCTTTCATAACATGTAGGCTTGATTACTGCAATGCACTTCTGTTTGGAATCAGTCAGTCCTCCATTGCACGTCTACAACTTGTCCAAAATGCTGCAGCTCGATTTTTAACTGGTACAAGCCATAGAAAGCACATCACACCAGTTTTGGCCTCCCTGCACTGGCTACCCATTTATTTTCAGATCCAGTTTAAAATACTCATGTATGTTTTTAAATCACTGGACAGTTCCACCCCATCTTATCTCACTGATCTTCTGCAGCCATATGTCTCACCGTGCTCTCTGAGGTCAGCAGACCAGATGCTTCTTTCAGTTCCGGAAACCCGTTGTAAGCTCAGAGGTGACAGGGCTTTCTCTGTTGAAGGTCCAAGACTGTGGAATGAGTTGCCACTGTGTGTCAGGCAGGCTCCCACACTCACAGTCTTTAAGTCTCACTTGAAACCCCACTTCTATTCTCTTGCCTTTAACACGGTGTGATTTGTTTTGATCCTCTCTGTACTATACAGTGTTGGCCATTTTAGTTAGCTTCTGCTGCTATTTGTAGCTATATTTTTATCTTATGTTTTCCTGTCCGCTGTGCTTGTTTGTTTCTATTGTACAGCACTTTGGTTGGCCTTGTTGCTGTTTTAAGTGCTCTATTGGTATGATATGGTATTAAACCGAGCATTTTGCAGCTCCTCAGACTGAATAAGTCTTCTGGATGAAAGACAAAACGTTTCAGTAAAGAAGAAACCGTCGAGAGCAGAGGCGCTCATAATGTCGATCGCGATCTACCGGTCGATCGCGGAGGCATTACTGGTCAATCGCAGTGTGACTTTTTTTTTTCCGCAGCGTGACATTAAAAAATTGTTAGCCTATCAAATATCCCGTCACTTGATTGACATACAGGGCAACCAATCAGATGACAACTGAATCTTGAGTTTTAGCCTATCAAACATCCCGTCACTTGATTGACATACACGGCAACCAATCAGATGACGAGCTTTAGGTCACCGTTCATGCATAAAAACAACGGCGCAAAGGCGAAACGCAGCAAAACATACAAGCAAAAACAATCATATTTCGGACTGTTCATGGAAAATAAGACATCGACTTCCCACCGAAAATCCAGCTGAGAAAGAGAAAGGTGGAGGAACTAAAATCTCAGTGCAACTTCAAAAGCGAAACGACGCCACCGAAGCATCGTCCCGGGTGAGTGACGCTGTGATGTTTCTCTGCACGCTTAAGAAACATACTGGTTGGGAGTTGACGTTGCTTTATTATTCAAATCATACAAGACACTTTTCATATAGCATAACCTCCTTGACTACTCTCCGTTCTCTGCACTTTTCCCTGTCCCGCAGCGTGTCGCACACTTTCGCGGTGCATTCACTGACAGTAACATAAATAAATAAGCACCACTGCTCTCCGTACCAAAAAAGCCATTTTTATGCCTTCGTTCACTAAATTAAACGTGTCCGGAGCCATAACAACCTGCTACAACTGTGGTTATCAACTGGTGGCCTGTGGACCACTTTAGATTTGCTGGAGGGGGCTTTTGTAGAGATGACATTATAAAGTAAAAAATATCTAATGATTTTTTAACATCCCAAAAGATGAAAAACTTTGTCAAGAATGAACAAAACAAGTCCAGAGAACGATGGACCAGTGGGCTCCTAGTAAATCCTCTGTACTCTGTAGCTACCATTTTACTGCAGACTGTTTTGTGGGATAATAATAATAATAATAATAATACTTTATTTATAGAGCCCTTTAAAACAACCACAGCTGCAACAAAGTGCTGTACATAAAATCAAGAACATTTAAACACATAAAAATAAAACAGTTGTTAAAACATTAAGATCAATAAAAACAATAAAAACAGTGCAGAACAAAATCAGTCTGTGCTAAAAGCCAGTGAGTAAAAATGTGTTTTTAAAAGAGTTTTAAAACTGGACAGTGAAGGAGCTTGTCTGACGGGAAGAGGGAGATCGTTCCACAGTTTTGGAGCAGCAACAGAAAAAGCTCTGTCCCCTCTGAGCCTCCGTTTGGACCTCGGCACCTCCAGAAGCAGCTGATCAGCTGATCTGAGGCACCGAGCAGGAGAGTATGGGTGAAGCAGCTCAGAGAGGTAGGATGGAGCAAGACCATTTAAACTCTTAAAAACAAATAAAAGAATCTTAAAATGAACTCTAAAATGAACAGGCAGCCAGTGGAGTGAAGCCAGAGTGGGGGTGATGTGCTCCCTCTTATGAACTCCAGTTAGAAGCCGAGCAGCAGCGTTCTGGACCAACTGGAGACGTCTGAGGGAGGACTGGCTGACTCCAAGGTAAAGAGCGTTACAGTAATCCAGCCGAGAGGTGATGAAGGCATGGATTACTGTTTCCAGCTGCTGCTGTGTAAGGATGGACTTTACCTTAGCCAGCTGTCTGAGGTGATAAAAACTGGTCTTGACCACCGCTCCAATCTGGGAATCTAATTTAAAATCACTGTCCATTTTAAAACCCGTTAGAAACTGTTTTCTTTACATGTCAAGTCAAGTCAAGTCAAATTTATTTATATAGCACAGTTAGAACAGATAAACTGTTATCAAGGTGCTTCACACACACACACACACACAACATAAAAGAGGCTCAAAAATTTACAGAACAGTATCACACATCAATAGTAACAATTCTGGTATTAACAGCGGTAAAGTATAATAAAAATGTATAAGAACAATATTAAAATGAAAACAGTAAAAACAGTAAAAAATATATACACTACGTCAGCTCACACAGTATGAAACACCAGAGAGAACAGATGGGTTTTTAGCAGGGATTTGAACAAGTGAAGGGAGGAGGCCTGTCTAATGTTGAGGGGCAGGTTGTTCCAGAGTTTGGGGCCGGTGACTGAAAACGCCCGATCTCCTCGGAGCTTCAGATGTGTTTTTGGAACCACCAAGAGCATCTGATCAGATGATCTCAGGGCCCGCGGTGGAACATATGGTTCCAGCAGCTCAGAGAGGTAGAGGGGAGCGAGGCCATTCAGGCATTTGTAGGTCAACAACAGGATTTTAAAGTCGACTCTAGTTCGCACGGGGAGCCAGTGCAGTGAGGAGAGAACAGGTGTAATGTGCTCAAACTTACGTGTACCGGTTAAAAGCCGAGCTGCTGCATTTTGCACGAGCTGGAGGCGTGAGAAGGAGGCCTGACTGATCCCAGCGTACAGTGCATTACAATAATCCAGGCGGGTTGTGATGAATGCATGGATTAGTGTCTCGAGATCAGGTCTGGACATGTGGTGCTAGAGGGCCAAGATCAACAGGGCAAGGTTCACAAGAGCCACTAGGACCAAACACCATCACTTCTGTTTTCTTTTCATTAAAATTTAAAAAGTTTAAAGACATCCAAGCTTTGATGTCTTCAAGACACAACAGAAGTGGCCTGATTGAGGAGGCATCTTTCTTTTTTAGTGGCATATAGATCTGACTATCATCGGCGTAACAATGAAAAAAGATCCCATGCTTTCTGAGGATTGATCCCAATGGAAGTAGGTAAAGGGAGAAAAGCAGGGGACCTAAAATGGAGCCCTGTGGAACCCCAAAACACAGAGGAGCAGTGGAGGATTCAGAACCAGCTATGTTCACAGACATGGTTCTGTCTGCCAGATAGGACCTAAACCAGCTCAGTGCAGTACCACAGATACCCACTTGGTGCTGTAAACGTGATATTAAAACGTTATGGTCCACTGTGTCAAAGGCAGCGGTTAGGTCGAGCAAGACAAGAACCACATGTTCACCAGAATCATTGGCCATAAGAATATCATTAAAAACTCTGACTAGAGCTGATTCTGTGCTGTGGCGAGTTTTGAAGCCAGACTGAAAAACCTCCATTATGTTGTGCTCGTCCAGAAAACATTTCACCTGTGAATACACAATTTTTTCTAAAATTTTTGAAATAAAAGGCAGCTTGGAGATGGGCCTAAAATTAGCCAAGACAGATTGGTCTAGGCTGGGCTTTTTAAGCAGGGGCTGCACCACCGCATGTTTAAAACTTATTGGCACAACACCTGAGGACAGACTGCTATTGATAACAGCAAGGATCACCTGCCTGATGCTGGAAAACACCTCTTTTAACAGACGAGGGGGGACAAGGTCACGAGGGGAACCTGATGGCTTAATATGGCCAACCACATCCTCTAAAAGGGTCAGAGTCACTGGTTCAAATCTATCGAACACAGCCAGGCAGGGGACCAAGCAAGAGGGGTCAAAAGCAGGGGCTGAAATAAGGGCCCTTGTGGTAACAACCTTATTTATAAAAAACTGCAGGAAGTCATTACAGAGTTCAGTTGAGGCTTCATGGCAGACAGGTTGTGGGGCCTTCAAGACAGAGTCAATAGTCTCAAAAAGGACACGCAGGTTGTTGTGATTGGACGTGATAATGTCTGACAAGTATTGTTTTTTGGCCTCTTTAACAATGTTCTGGTACTGACGTTGACAGTCCTTTAAAATGTGAAATGAAACCTCCAGTTTATCCTTTTTCCATCTCCGTTCAGCTCTGCGGCACTCCTGTCTGGCTGCAAGAGTTTTTTCATTGAACCAGGGTTCAGATCTGGCTTTAGGTTGCACCAGTTTAAATGGTGCCACAGAGTCCAAAATGGTTTGACAGGAGGCGTCAAACCAGGAGCTCAGCTGATCGGTGTCAGCAGCAGAGTCAGATGGAGCACAGAGCTGTTCAAAGGCAGCAGAGAACTGACAAGCAGTGGAAGGTTTAAAAACTCTACGTCGCTGGGCAGGAACGTAGTTTTTAACTGGAGCACAGGACAAACCAACATCAAATAAAACAGGCCTATGGTCAGAAATAACATTATCATAAAGTTCCAGGTCGGTCACAGACAAGCCGTGAGAGAGAACCAGGTCCAACGTGTGTCCATGTTCATGCGTGGGACCAGCCACCCACTGAACCAGGTTAAAAGAGTCATACACCTGGTTTACAAGAATCTTTCGGCTTAAAAGTAAGATACAAAAGAGTTTTAAAACCGGGTGCTTTTCCTACTATTTTTAAAAGAAAATCTACAGAAGAAAGTGCCACGGTTACCACATCAAAACAACGCCGAGAAACTACAGTCAGAAAACTCGCCAGGAAAAGAGCAAGTCTTTGTGTAAACATAATCGGAGGTGTGTATAGTGTTTTAGATGAAAAAATATATATCTAATGTGAGTTCATGTTGCTTTACTATATACATTGCAAGTGTATACAGGTAGTCCCCGATTTACGAGCGAGATCCGTTACAACGAGGCGCTCGTAAACCGGAAATCTCGTATTTCGGAACGGTTGCCATGTCTCTCGTAAGTCCGGAATTTCGCTCGTAAATTGGAACGGTTTCGCTAGCGCGACTACAAACACTCGTTTTTCATCAAAAAACTGCTTATGAGTGCATAAAAATGATCGGAAACGTGTGTCCACATGTTTAGCTAACGAACTGTGGTGAAAAAACACATGAAAACTCAGTATTTTTTGCGTTTTTTCCAAAAATTCGCCAGCTCGTAAGTCTGGAACCTCGTAGATCAGAGCGCTCGTAAATCGGGGACTACCTGTAAAGCCAATTATCACAACAGATTCCGTGACACACTCTCTACAACACACACAGCGCTAGTTATGTGTTTTTAAATGATGTTTGCACGATCAATTAACATCAGTATGTGTTTTTTCTTCAGGGAGTGTTTATTAATGAGAGTTTTGGTCAATTTACAGTCTTACAATGATACATCTCAAACACAATCTGGCCTAGCTGTTAGCTGATTAAAAGAACAGAGAAGCCACATGACAAAGCTATCCAAACTTAGCTACTGTAGATCAAATAAGCCGTGTATAAATCACTTTTCCATTGATAGAGTATCCAATAACTGTATCTGATGAAGACTAACCCTTCGATTGCTTATATTCATTCAAGTACTAATAATAATTTCTGTATGTTGGACGCTAAAAAACATTAGCTGTGACACACTCTCTACAACACACACGGCGCTAGTTATGTGTTTTTAAATGATGTGTATGCGATGAATTAACATCAGTATGTGTTTTTTCTTCAGGGAGTGTTTATTAATTTGAGTATTGGACGATTTACAGTCTTAAAATGATACATCTCAAACACAATCGGGCCTCGCTGTTAGCTGATTAAAAGAACAAAGAAGCCACATGACGAAGCTATTCGCACGTTTTTGCTCAGCTGCATCATATATATATTTATAT
>JBBPBX010008102.1:41715-57786 GCA_038048925.1 Garcialebias charrua
TTTATTGTTTGTATTGTTTATTGTTTAAGGAAATTCTACCATTGCTGTTCATTGTTCTTTAGTTTTAGCAGGTCGCTTTTGTAAATGAGCCCATGAGGTTCAAAAGATTTACCTGACTAAATAAAGGTTGAATGAAAAAAATACTTTGTTATTGTACTTAAGTACATTTTTCATGTATCTGTACTTTACTTAAGTAGAATTAAATGTGGGTACTTTTACTTTTACTCCACTACATTTTACATGAAGTATCTGTACTTTCTACTACACTACATTTCTATAATGTGTTGAGTTACAAGTTACATTCATGTTGCAGCTTTTTGATTTGTCATTAGTTTGAAAGTAACTGATGTCGAGAGGGGAGTTGGTCCATTGAATCACTGCAAAGTGGGCAGGTAACATTAGTCCCGCCTTCAAGAAGAGCTGGACCAATGACGTATGTTCTAGTGTATACGTTATTGAGCTGGGAGCACCCACAGCATCGCTAGCACACACAATGGATTCCACCGCGGAGTCAGCCAGAAGATACACACCACCCATGACCTTATTGAAAGATTATTGAAAGACTATTGAAATATTATTGAAAGACTATTGAAAGACTGTTCAGTACAGCAGGACAGATACTCTCTCACAGAAGAGCCAGACTGGACTCAAAAAACTTTGAAAATCAACTTCTTCTGAACTTCAAAAAAGGCGTTCAATACCAGATCAACTGGACTTTATTTGTAACAGAAGACGTTTCGCTCATCATCCGATGAGCTTTCTCAATTCAATGGAGACTGTGAGAGGGAGAGAGAAGTTATAAGCAAGCTGGGCCACTGAACTTGTTCTGAACTTGAACAATAAATTCTTGCTGCAATATTAAAATGTGTCAGTTCATGGGATGTTAGGAGACAAGAGATGTCTCGACACTCTGGCCTACGTTTTGAAAATGGTGTCAGGAAGTTAAAATATTGTTCACTATTAAACCATTACAAGATTGACTAGACAGTATTTTAACTAGAGTTGATGACAAACTGCAGTTGAAATGATCAGATATTCCTTTGTTAGGTCTAATGCTCTTTTTTTCTGTCAGACAACTTTTACTTGTTTGTTTATGTTTATGTTTAAATTTGTTCATTTTTTTACAAAAGAAACAATACAAGACAATCCCATAAATGATAATGTACAAAATATTTAAAAAAATGAAAGGTAGCAGAAAGAAGAATAAATCTTATTATATCTGCCCCTTTTTTCCAACAATCAGATTAAACAATAATAATCTTCAACCAACAGTACAAAATGACTAACTCTTTCTAATTTTCTAACTAATACAATACACATTACGCTATTTCATTTTTTTTAACACATTCGTTTTGATCATTTTCTTAAATGTAAACATTGACTTGGCATTTTTAACTACATTCTCCAAGCCATTCCATAATCTAATTCCCTGGATTGAGGTAGAACGTCCCTTCAAACTAGTTCTGAATTGTGGTTTTACAAACATCTCTGTCCCCTTAAGATTATAACAACTTTGTCTTTTAACAAAATGCATTTGGATATTTAAAGGCAATAATGTGTTTACTGCAGTTAAAATGACACATTGGTTTTGTTCTGTGTTAAATAAAAACTTTCAAAGGTATAATCATTCCTCTTTCTTATTTTGCTTAATGGCATTTAACTGTGCATGCCATCCCTGACATTCTGAAACACAGAATCACAAGTCCAATGTGAACTGTGTCACAGAGTAAACACAATAAAAACATGTATTATCTGCAGCACTCTTAATTAAAATGACTCAACACTATTAGTGTATTACAGAAAATACACATACAGTAGGCATACTTGATATTGTAGACCATTGCATTAGGAAATACTTTCATCAAGTACTTTTACTTTAATACTTTAAGTATTTAAAAGCAAGTACTTATTTACTTTTACTTAAGTAAAATCATTAATATGGTACTTCTACTTTTACCAGAGTACATTTTTGTCTGTTTATTTGTACTTTTATTTAAGTACAGTGTTTGAGTACTCCACTGTTTAATACTACAAATACCTGTCTTAAGCATGAGTTTCATGTTATCATGGTCTTTATTTGGTCTAACAATCTCTTTGTTGTCTTTTAAACTGAGATGTTCATCAGTATTTATCAGTTTTAGTGTTTTATTAACTTATACTTGTTAGATGTTTTGTACCCAACATAAAATGATAATAAATTGATTCTGATGTACTACCTCTGACTGGCTGTACTCCCTTTGTCAACCTCACACTACTGCAGTTATGGATATAATCAACAGATCATTTCTGATATCAAGAACACACGTTCAAGAAAGAATTGCAGCTGCAGTAAAGGAAGAAGGTTATGGGCAAACCTGAACAGTGGCATCTCTGAAGATTTCTTATTTGCTCACAATTTATACCGCTCTAGAAAAATAGCTGGCAAAATGAATTGGCCTTTGGAATGGCAAATCAGACTTGCAGGACTGCACCCTTGATATGTGGCAAGAGCAATCTAGTGAAAGAGAAACTGTTAAGCCACCATGAAATAGAGGTTGCGGTTTGATGCCAAAGATCAGATTGTCTCGTCACTCTGCCAAATCATCTATGCAGGCCAGAGGAGAACTCAAGAGTACAATGTGCTCTACACACATCCATCTTTAACTGAAATGACCAAACTTACTGGTGGGACCCAAAGGCTAAACTGAACGTTGAACTCCTAAACAATGGAAAAGCCTGTTTCAATCAATACTCATTATGTACAAATGGTTTGTGACTTTGATATTATGATGCAGTTATGCTGTTTATCTGGCAATTTTTTTTATTCCCTAGAAGATGTAGTTCAAAGATTTCTCATTAAATCGGCCACCCAAGCAATAAACATATTAAATAAACCACAGATTAGAGAAGGCAGGTTTTTGTTTTACCAGACTTGAAGCAAAGAAATTGCACTGCCCAGTTTCAGATGGATTTGATGGCTCCTAATTGTGTCTGCCTCTTTTTAATAATGTCTACGATGCTAAACTATGCTTTATTGGTCTGTTGGAGTCCGAGCCCAGAGCCATTACCAGGGGCCAAAATGGGCCATAAAAGTTGGGCCAAGTCTAATTATGAGACTTTTAATGCAAAGTATTTTGGAATGCGCCCACAGTGTTTTGTTTTTGTGTGTGTATATGATATCTAGCTCACATTTTTCATGGTAATTAACATAAAACAGTCAACAAGTGGTGAGGCACTGCTGAATTTCCTGCTTCAAAGACCTACACCGATGACTGGCATTAGACTAATTTTTTTGTTTCCAACGGTGCAAGTCTCAACATTCTTCACTGGCCTTTCTTACTCAGGGTGGTGAACTTTATTTCACTTACATACTTGCATGTGGAGTGATTAGCATAATTGTCCTGTGTTCACATATGGCTCATATCGACCGTAAGAACTGCATATCAAAGAGGACTTCATAATTATTGTAATTACAACTGAGGATGCAATTACGAATAAGATTGTGCTATTAGTGTTGATTTTGTTTGCCACACTCGCCAAAGTGAGCAAAAGGGAAGGAGAATGGAAGAAGAGGTTGTGTTGCATGAGAGAATTATACTTATTAAACTGTTCACCTGGGTGGTGTTAATTCTTAACCTCCACCGACACTGTTTCCTTAGCCTCTTTCTCAAGGTTAATCAATTTAATAAACTTTAATAATTTGGAAAAGCGAACCTTCCCTTGCTCTGTCCCAGCAGACTAAATTAGGCTTCTCACTGGACTTAGCCTCCCTCTGTTTCATTTTTTGAAGAGGTGACACAAGGACCACTAAATTGCTTTCTTATGTTGACTGTTCGTATTGCAGACTGCAAACTTTTCTGGTATTTATTTATTTATTTTAGTTTTACTTGTTGTCTTTCTTCATTTGTTTAAAAGGTGTGGGTCTTTAACCTGAAACTTCCATTATCTTACCATATTTAAATTGTACTCTTTATTTATTTATTTGTCATTCATTACATTACCCACATATTTTAACATATTGTACAGACAGCTTTTTTAAAACCAGCCACTAGGGAGCACAAGCCAGTGCACAGTAACTCTTGTAAATGTGAGGGTTGTGTCAGGAAGGGCATCCAACGTATCACATTGTTGCCAAAACTAACATGCAAGTTCATCTAACCAACACCATAGCAGATCAGTCGAGGCCGGGGTTAACGACAACCACAAGTGCTGTTGACAAACAGTGCGCTGGCGGAAATTGTGCTACTGTTAATCGAAGACCTTGAGGAGGGACATTTTTCAGGAGACAGAGGGAGAAGAGGAAAGTCAAGAATGTACTGATGGTGGCAACTCTAAATGTGAGTACTGTACAATTACAGGCAATTGTAGAGAGCTGGCTGGCATGATGCAGAGAAGGAAGGTAGATATTTTGTGTGTTCAAGAGAGGCCAGCAAGGCTCGCAGCATTGGAGCAGGGTTTAAACTGTTTTACCATGGTGTGGATACAAAGAGGAAATAGAGTATGGGGTGGCACTGAAGGAGGAGTTGGGAAATAATACAGTAGAGGTGAAATGAGTGTCAAATAAGGTGATGTAGAAGGTGAAGTAGAAGATCAAATGCTAAATGTTATCAGTGGTTATGCTCCACAGGTTGGTGTATATAGAGGAGAACTATACGTTTTGGAAAGATCTGGATGAAGTGATAGAGAATATTCCCAGGGAGGAAAGAGTGGTGCTGCAGACCTGAATGGACATGTTGGTGAAGGAAACAGAGGTGATGAGGAAGTGATGGGTAGGTTTGGTGTCAAGGAAAGAATCCAGGAAAGACAGATGGTGGTGGATTTTGCTAAGAGAATTGAAATGGCAGCAGCATGGTGGCGTAGTTGATAAAGCTGTTGCCTCTCAGCAAGAAGGTCACCAGATCAAATCCCAGTCCAGGACCTTTCTGTGTGGAGTTTGCATGTTCTCCATGCAACATATTCTTCAGATACTCTGGTTTCCTCCCACAGACAAAAACATGCATGTTAGCCTGATTAGCAACTCTAAATTGTAGGTGTGAGTGAGAGAATGAATGGTTGTTTTTCTTGTTTATTTCTATGATGGACTGTAGACCTGTCCAGGATGTACCAGTATCCTGCCTCTCGCACAGTGACTGCTGGATATGGACACCAGCGGCCCAGTGATTTGAAAAGGAAGAAGCGGGTAAAGTGAGATGGATGGAGTTGAAATGGCTGTAGTTACATATTTCCAAACATAGTGACCTATAAGAGTTGAGGAAGGAGTATGCAGGTCGACTACATTCTGTGTAGAAGAGGAAACCTGAAGTTGTGACAGTGGAGAGCGTAACCAGACATCATCAGATGGTTGTGTGTAGAATGACTATTGTTGTGAAGAAGAGAGAAAGAGTAAATTCAGAAAAGACCAAACAGTGGATTCCGAGGAAGGAAGAATGTTGTAAAGAGTTCAGAGAGGAGCTATTAGAAGATCTTCTCCTCCACCACCATAACCCTCAGCAGTGATTCACCTCAAGGCTGTTGAGCCCTCTCCTGTTCACTCTGCTCACATATGATTGTGCAGCTACCCATCCAGGCTGTCACATTGTAAAGTTTGCAGATGATACAGCTGTGGTGGGATGCATCACAAACAATGATGAGTCCAGCTACAGGCAGGAGGTGGAACACCTGGAGAGCTGGTGCAAAGAGAATAACCTTCACATCAATGTGAAGAAGACAAAGGAGATGATTGTGGACTTCAGAAGGAACAACACACCCACACCCCACTGAACATAAGAGGATCTGCGGTGGAAGTGGTCTCCAGCTACAAGTACTTGGGTGTACACATGAATGATAACCTCAGCTGGAGCAACAACACCACCAGCCTGATCAAGAAAGGTCATCAGAGACTCTACTTCCTCAGACGGCTGAGACGAGCTGGTCTGAGCAGCCCAGTCCTCACCTCCTTCTACAGGTGTGCAGTGGAGAGCATCCTGTGCTCCAGCATCAACGTGTGGCATGGAGGCTGCACAGCTGCAGAAAGAAAAGCTCTGCAGAGAGTGGTGAAGGCTGCACAGAAGTCTGTTGGAGTCAGTCTCCCCACCATCACAGACATTTACACCTCCAGATGCAGGAAGAGGGCCACCTGCATCATGAAGGACCCCACTCACCCAGCACACACTTTTTAATAATAATAATAAACTTTATTTGTATAGCACCTTCCTACAATGCCTTGCATTGACCAAGGTGCTTAACAGGATAAAAAGATGAATGAACTAGGGATGCACCGATCCACATTTCTCACTTCCGATCCGATACCGATACTTATTAACTCAGTATCGACCGATACCGATACTTTCCCGATCCGATACTGTTCAGGTATTTGACTCTGTATAATGAAACTTTTGCACCCAAACTATTCATTTTAACATTGTGTGAGATAAACCCAATGAAGACACTCTTAAGCCTTACAATAGGGAACCCCCTATTGTAAGGCTTAAGAGTGTCTTCATTGGGTTTATCTCACACAATGTTAAAAAGGGCAGTCACAGATTGTGATTGAACACAAGTGCTCTTTGAAGCTGGATCGGAAAAGTATCGGCAGGTTTGATCCGATACCCGATACTTAAATAATGCTGGTATCGGATACCGATACCGATACTGGATCGGATCTGCCCCATCCCTAGAATGAACTGGAACAATAAATCAATTAAAAAAGAATAAGAAACAACAGCAATAAAAGAAGGCAATGGAAATAAAAATGCTACATACTAAAATACCAAAAGTAATAAAAGTTACACACTGAAAGCTTTTTTGAACAAGTGGAAATAAAAAGGCAATGGAAATAAAAAATGCTACATACTAAAATACCAAAAGTAATAAAAGTTACACACTGAAAGCTTTTTTGAACAAGTGGGTCTTCAGTCTGGTTTTGAACAGAGTCAGATCAGAGGTGGCACGCAGCTCAAGGGGGAGACTGTTCCAGGCTTTTGGGCCGGCAACAGAAAATGACCGGTCTCCCCATTGTTTGTACCTTGAGCGAGGCACCTCCAGCAGGTGTTGACTGGCAGATCGTAAAGCTCTGCCGGGCTGATGGGCTTTCAAAAGTTCTGAGATGTACAGAGGAGCAAGTCCATTCAGAGCTTTGAAAACAAACAGCAGCAGCTTGAACTGTATCCTGAACTGAACCGGGAGCCAGTGTAGAGAGGACAGGACAGGAGTGATGTGTTCATATTTTCGTGTGTTGGTCAAAAAGCGCGGCAGAGTTCTGTACAAGCTGTAAACGGGAGATGGAGGATTGATTAATACCAACATACAAAGCATTACAATAATCAAGTCTGGAGGTCACAAAGGCATGGATGGCCTTCTCCAGATCACCACGGCTGAGAAATGACTTGACTTTGGAGAGCAGACGGAGCTGGAAAAAGCTGGTCTTGACAACAGAACTGATCTGTTTATCAAGCTTTAGGTTGGAGTCAAGCTGCACTCCAAGATTTCTGACCACCGGGTTGAAGTGGGGGAGGGGAAAACCAACACTGGGACTGGGAAGGATGTTGTTGGTGTCATCAGGTGCACCAAATAAAATGCATTCAGTTTTATCTGTGTTTAGGTGGAGGAAGTTTTGAGAGAGCCAGTGCTTAATGTCATTTAAGCAGTTGACAAGAGTGTTTGAACTGAGTGAGGGGTTGGGAGTGACTGGCAGATAGATTTGTAAATCGTCTGCATACATGTGAAAAGACAGGTTATGACGTGCAATGATTGATCCTAATGGCAGCATGTAAAGAGAGAAGAGGACTGGCCCTAGAATAGATCCCTGTGGTACGCCAGAGGTCAGAGGGGTTGATGAAGAGGAGGACAGATCGCCTATCATGACAGAAAAAGTTCTCCCAGACAGGTAAGATTTGAACCACTCAAGCACAGCTCCCTGGAGGCCAACCAGCTGAGACAAGCGGTTGATTAGTACCTGATGGTCGACGGTGTCAAAAGCTGCTGAGAGGTCTAACATCACCAGCAGAGCAGGGTTTTTTGCATCCAGGGACAGAAGAATGTCATTCTGTACTTTGAGCAGTGCAGATTCAGTGCTGTGACGAGCTCGAAAACCTGACTGAAATTTTTCAAACAGGTTGTTGAGCTCTAGAAAAGATTGAAGTTGAATAAAAACAATCTTTTCTAGGACCTTTGATAGAAATGACAGATGGGAAACTGGTCTGAAATTAGAGAGAGCTGTAGGATCTAGGCCTGGTTTTTTGAGAAGAGGCCTGACCACAGCATGTTTGAAAGCAGATGGCACAAAACCTGAAGATAGACAGCTGTTAATAAATGACAAAACACAAGGACCAATTACATCAAAGGATTGTTTGAACATTTTAGAGGGAATGATGTCCAGAGAACAGTTAGTTGGTTTCATCTGCTGAACCACCTTGGTGAGGTGAGGCAGTGAAACCAGGTCGAACTGGTCAAAAACAGCAGTGGTTATTGCAGAGGCACATGACTGGATGGTGTTGGATGGACTGACAATGTTCTGCCTGATAGAGTCTATTTTGTTGACAAAATAGCTCTGCTCAGCTTTGCCCTGCTCCTCTCAGGCAGAAAGTTGAGGAGAATTAATTGCAGAACCAATAGACTGAGGAACAGCTTCCAACACTGAGGCTGTTAGACTCATGAATATCTAACCAGGATAATCACTGTGAAATATCAAATCATGTTGCTGCTGATTTGTTTCATGTTGCTGCTGATCTGTTTCATGTTGCTGTGTTCATTCATGCTCATCTGCTCACACAGACTCCAGTTCAGGCTGCTGTTCGACATATTGAGTTCATCGTTTTTATGCTATTAGTGCTTAGCATATTTTCAGTTGATGTTTTTCTTATTTATATCTTAGATGTTATTGCTGTTTTTCTTTTACATTTTATTGTTGGATGTAACTGGGACCCTGTGTACATAATTTCATTCCACCACATGTACAACATGTGGTGCAACTGACAATAAAGAATCTCTGAATCTCTGAATCTTAAAGGCTCTGTTAATCTTCTCTGTTAACAATTTCTTCAAGAAACAAAAATGTATTTTTATCGACATCAAACTTTGATCTTTGAATACTTTACATATCTGTTCATACTGTATCTTCCAAATTTGTTCCCAGTGTTTGTATTGTACTTACAAATGTTTACCTCATTTTACCTTTGTCCTTTATGACCATTCATGCTCCTCAAGTGAAATATCAGCCAACTTTTTGAACTGCTAAAACTACTTTGTCTTTCTTTTAAACAATAAACTAGTCTTTAGTTGTCTCAGCTTTAAACAAACAAAAAATCTAATTTAATTAATTAATGTATGTATTATTATTTTAACTCCTTATGGGCCTCTAGTTTAAAAGAATCCCCACAATTCAGTCCCATTTTGTTTTGTGAATCACCATTTTTTCTTTGATGGTCATTTTTAATAATTAATTAAATAAATAAATAATTAATTAAAAACATTTACCCTAATTAGTCCACCCAAAATGATTATTTTACTTTATTTAAAACAACAACAACAACAACAACAACAACAACAACAACAACAACAACAAAAAACTGTGAGGATCCTACCAGAGCATACAGAGCCAAAAATGAGGCTTTGGAATTGTTCACGTCTTTTAACAAGAAAGCCATAATATTCCCAAACAGGAGACGCTAGTACTGTGCTGAAACTAGGGCTTTAACAGACTACTTGAGTAATCGACACATCGATTCCTAGGACATCTATCGAGTTTTTAAATTTCACATAGAGTATTGGTAATGACGTCGTCACGTCGCAGTTACAGAACAGAAAATGAATCAACTTCCTGTTTGGAGCGCATTGCGAACCGGTGTTACACCAAATTCTCTGACCACCGTATATTGTGACCATAGGGGGCGGTGTTGCATTCACTGTTGCAGGCCACAGAATATAGTATAAGACCGGGTCCAATCGACCGAACCAAAACCAGCTACCACTAACCTTGTTTCACAAACAAAAAGCAAAATGTATGAATTTCTAAACCTATTTAAAAAAACAACAAACTATGAACATAATTATCTCTAAAACTAAACCTAATGCGCAACACCGCGGGCAGTGCGGGGTGGTCGACTGCCCCAATGTTTTTAAGTTTCATTTTTGACGTGCCGCACGTTTCTTTCACTTTTGCAGCTTAATAATAATAAAAACTAATAGTTCCCTTATCAGTCAGTCCACTCGGTGCAACATATGACTATGGGAATTGTGCCGCCGCGCGGTTTACCTGAAGTAATACATTCTAGGGATGGGGCAGATCCGATCCAGTATCGGTATCGGTATCGATACCAGCATTATTTAAGTATCGGGTATCGGATCAAACCTGCCGATACTTTTCCGATCCAGCTTCAAAGAGCACTTGTGTTCAATCACAATCTGTGACTGCCCTTTTTAACATTGTGTGAGATAAACCCAATGAAGACACTCTTAAGCCTTACAATAAGGGGGTTCCCTATTGTAAGGCTTAAGAGTGTCTTCATTGGGTTTATCTCACACAATGTTAAAATGAATAGTTTGGGTGCAAAAGTTTCATTATACAGAGTCAAATACCTGAACAGTATCGGATCGGGAAAGTATCGGTATCGGTCGATACTGAGTTAATAAGTATCGGTATCGGATCGGAAGTGAGAAATGTGGATCGGTGCCTCCCTAATACATTCATGCCTTGAAAAGGCAGGTGGGCGTCAGCGTCATCCAAGAGGCCCCACCCTCTTTGTATGAAAGAGGCTGACGCCCCACCTTCATCCTCTTTTATGCCCTTCACCTCGCTTACACCTGAACTTCGTTGGACTCTCTGTGACTGCATCGCTCGACTGGAGGTGTGCTCGCTCCCTACCCTGAGCATACAGAGAAATTTCCTTCGTACTGCTGGGTTAACGAAAGCTAGCCCGGTGCCTTTTATTTAACCTCAAGGTTTTTTTCTTCTCTCTTCGCAGCTTCGCTCGACGGCGCAAACTGCGTCACTAGCTACCTGGCTAACGGAGATTAGCAGGCTAGCCAACAAGAGCGACTCGACGAGAGGACGTCTCCGGACCATGTTAGCTACAGCTAACGAGCTCAACTCTTCTCAGCCATGGCTCCAGAGAAGGGAAAGCGAAAATCCAAAAATTCTAAGAAGACCAGCAGGCCAGCGAGCCCCAGCTCCCGAGCCTGCCCCAGCGGCTACGGCTATTCCCTTTTGGCGATGGAAACCCACAAGGCCAGTCCCGTCTGCCTGGGGATGTTGCGTGCTAAGACAGCGCTGGAATCCCCCGAGTCCTGCCCTCACTGCAGCCAGATGCTTGAGACTGTAAGGAAGCATCGCATGGACATAGTGGCCAAGGTCATGGGTGGCTCTGTGGCGTCGCAGGACCCAGACCTCATGGAGGCACTCACTCCCACACCGGAGCTCAAGACCATGGACCTGGAGGACAGCGGCCACGCTGACTAGGGGGACAGTATGGACATGGTGGCCCCCGTCTGGGACTCCACCATCGAGTTTGATATGAGAAGCCTGTTACGCGCAGATGAGCTCTCGCTAACAGCTTCGGGTGAAATATCAGACGATGAAGCTAAAAACGAGGACGAGGGAGAAGAAGATGACTTCTCCCAGAGCCCGACGACAGCTCACCCAGAGACAGATGTCTCCATCCCCGCTTTGTTCGACCTGTGTCGCAGAGCGGCGGACACGCTACGGATCAGCTGGCCAGAACCCCCACCTCGCAAACAGGTTACGAGGTTGGCGGGGAACTACTTTTTCGCAAAGCAGCAGTCGGCCACGAGGCATAGGATGCCGATTTTTCCAGATTTCCTGACGGAGCTGACTCGCACATGGGCTGAACCCAGAGCTCTCATGCTTCTGCCTCTCTCCCAGTTCCTCAACGTTGCCGGCATGGAGGCAGCAGGAATAGCCACCATCCCACAGATGGAGGACACGCTGGCGGCCCACTTATCCCCCAGAACATGGGGCTCCAAGCCAACTCTGCCCAGCAAGGCATGCCACGCCTCGGCCTCCCAGCTCAAAAATTGTTATCTAGCTCAGGACCTTGCGGTCCGTGCCATGAACGCTTCGGCCATGATGCAGGCCTACTTGGCAGAGAAGCTACAGGAACTCCAGCAAACAACAAACAAAAAGGATTCGGCAGAAACCCTGGAGGAAGCCCGCAGGGCGACAGACATCGTCCTCAGGATGATGGGGACTGCAGCCATTGCTCAGGGGAGATGCATGGCTGAAGTGGTCATCGCCCAGCATCATTTGTGGCTGACCATGACGGACTTGCCAGAGGGCCAGCTGTTCCCGTTCCTCCACCACCCGATCGAGCCGGCGGGGCTCTTCAGAGGGGCTTTGGAACGTATCCAGAGCAGGCTGGAGCAAAGACGAAAACAGGCTGAAGCCCTGTGTGAGGGGATGCCAAGAAAAGCTTTTGCACCCCCTAGAGAGGCCAGTGGGAGCAGAGCCGTGCAGCATCGACACCGGTTAGCCATACGCCGTCCCCCACAAAAAAGGCCAGCGTTCAATGGGGAGCAACGGCCGAGACCTGCAGCAGGATCGTCTCAGGCTGGCTAGGCATCGGCCAGGAACAGGTTTGTTCCTCGCCAAGCGGTCCCGCCGAGATCTTCCTCGACGAACCGGGACCGAAGGCAGAAGTTGGCCTGACGAAACGGGACCACTTCGAAGTTTTACAGGTTTGCCCGCCCATGAGGTACGGGAACAAAGACTTTTAAACCCAGACATTATGTGTGAAATGCAGCAAAAAGCTGGTGACATTTGTGTGTGTACAAAACATGTTTCGGCTGTGTGTGTAAAAAAGACGAATTGTTCTTTAAAACACGAAAATAAAGTTTCAAAAGCACACCCTGTCCTGTGTCTTAACTAAAAAAAAAACTAAAAAAACAACAACGACACAGCACCGTTTTTATGAAAACAGTCTCGATAAAGGGAGAGGGCAATCACCCCTCCTCCTTCGTGAAACACAAGGTGTCAGGCAAGACAATGAGCCTCAGCGGGACATCAGAGGTCTGTCTGCCACAGGCAGACTTCCTGACGACCGCTGGAGGACAGGTAAGCTCGTCGAAGGGCGACCGGGTGGGGGTCACTGATCCCCCCCGCACCCTCGACACAAAAACAACCCAGAATACACATGCCTCATATGTTCAGCACACATGCTCAGGCCTGGAGGACGTGTCATCCAAACAAGTGGGTCATGTCGACTGTCAGTCGGGCCTCCGGCTGCAGTTCCACAAGCGGCCACCCCCTTTCACGGGGGTGCTACTGTCCAACATAAACCCAGACCGTACCCACGTTTCCCCCCTTCCCCCTGAGGAAATCTCTACAATGCTAGAGAAAGGAGTAATAAATGTTGTTCCAAACCACAATGTACACAAAGGTCATTACAGCAAGTACTTCATCATGCCAAAACGAGACCAGGGCTTAAGGCCTATACTGGATCTCAGAAGCCTGAACAGAAGGATAAAAATGTACAAATTCAGAATGCTCACACTGAAGCAAGTAATCCAGTCGATGAGACCGAGGGATTATTTCTGCAGCGTCAATTTGAAAGATGCATTTTTCCACGTGAGCATCCTGGCACGGCACAGCAAATATCTCTGTTTTGCCTTTGAAGGAAAAGCATTCAAATTATTGGCCCTCCCTTTCGGACTAAAAACTGTACCAAGATCATTTACGAAATGTCTGGATAAAGCCTTAACCCCACCAAGGGGTCAAGGGGTCGGAGTTCTAAATTATCTCGACGATCTGTTGATCCTCGGGCGCGACAGAGACCAGGCGCAGCAGCACTCAAAGATGGTGATGACTCACCTGGAGGCTCTGGGTTTTGTAATAAACCTGCAGAAGAGCAATCTGATACCATCCCAGATTACCGTATTTTTGGGTGTACCGGTCAACTCCATTCTGTACAGAGCATGGCTCTCAGAGGCTCGGATTTCATCCATCCACCTCTGCCTGGCACGTTTTCAGCTGGGCCAGAGTGTGAATGTCCCTCAAAATGTGCCAGCGTCTCTTGGGCCTCCATTGTCTGCGTGCCTCAGGCCTTATTAAAAATGCGCCCTCTGCAGATATGGCTAAACAAACAAATGTATCCTGCCTCCCTCAGGAGGGCAGGGGGGATACTGATCAGCCCATAGTGCATGAAGGCTCTGGAACCCTGGAAGGCCTCTTCAGTGTTCAGGACAGGCGTCACACTGGGACGAGTACTGTCTTGCGTACTGATCATCACAAATGCTTCAAAGACAGGCTGGGGAGCTTTCTGCAGAAACCAGCATGCCCGAGGTGTCTTGAAACAGCAGGAGGCAAGGTTCTACATCAACTTCCTGGAACTGAAAGCCGTGTTTTTGTCCATGAAGCACATTTACAAGAAAGGGCTGATTACAAAACAACATGTCCTGATAAAATCGGACAACAGAACGACAGTGTCCTTCATCAACAGAGAAGGGGGGACAAGTTCCTGACCCCTCCCCAGCTTGACACTGTTACATATCCTGAGGAAGCTGCCAATGCTGACACCTATAGTTCTTATGTATGTTGACTGCAGTCATGCTTTTGTGTGGTTAATTAGTCTGATTATGATCAGGCTTGTGTGTGTTCAGCCAGGAAACCTGAGAGCCACGCCTATATATACTTCAAGTTGACTGTACTTGGATGCGGAGTGTTGTGAGCTCAGAGTTTGGTTGCTTTGTTGCTGAGCTGTTTGGGTACTGTTTGAGTACTGTTTGGGTACTGTGGGGTGTTCTCCGCCCACCCCCGTCTTGAAGTCTGATCTTCTGTTTAGAAGGTTGTTGGTGAGTAACTACTAGCTCATGTTTGGTCTTGACTGCTAGATGCACTTAAAGAGTAACTAATAGCTCATGTTTGGTCTTGACTGCTAGATGCATTTGTGTCAGCTCATTTGTTTGTGGAGTTTGACTGTGCTTGATGCACTTAGGAATGTTTGCTCATCTTTTGACTTTTGTTGTGCTTAGTGCACTGGGTAGCTGAAGGCTGCATTGATGACATTAGGATCCTGCTAATGATAATTGATATCAGGGAGGCTGACCTGTGTGGTTAGGTTAAGTTGGTTTAACCAGGAGGTTGTGTAGCTGGTGGTGACCAGCTGTTTGGATTCTTTTTGTTTGCCTAATGACAGAGTGAGATCGGTAGTCCAGTTATATCGTTTTTTCTTTTACCCCTAGGGTCCCCTTTTGGTCAGGTAGTCCGTCTCCAGACAGGCTGCGACGGCCCTGTTTTATGGGTTGGGCCGACGCTGGGGACGTTATATTATTTTTGGCTGACTCACTCTGTCCACCATTTGTTTGTACTTTTGTCTGTCTTTTGCTTTTTTCCTGACCCTGTGCCAGAAGACGGTGCACTCCGCACCTGGAGGGAGGAGTCGGGCAGTTTTTCAATAAAGCTTTTTAATTTACCTTCTGCCTTCTTGTGTCTTGTGTCCCTTTAATGTGTTCGGCCTGAGCCAGCCGTAACAGACACACAAACTGCTCACATGGTGCAGCTCCCGAATATTGTCGCTAAGAGCAACACACATCCCGGCCGAGCTAAACCACGGGGCAGATGCCCTGTCCAAAGGGTCCCTGCTTTCCTCAGAGTGGAGGCTAAACCCGCATATCGTGGACCAGATCTGGGCACGATACGGGCGGGCATCCGTATATCTGTTTGCCTGCAGCAGCAGTACTCACTGCACCCTGTATCATTCGATAAGGGAAACGAACTCACTGCTGGGAACAGACGCTCTGGCACACAACTGGCCAGCAGGGCGTTATATTGTGCGTTTCCCACTGTCCCCCTGATTCAGGCGATGCTGGAACGGGTACGCAGGGGAGCTCTCTCCCTGATACAGGTAGCCCTCTAGTTACGTCAGGGATAGGGACCTACGTGTGTGACTTAGGTCGATTTTGTCGTACCTCGCGGACCAAAAACACATGCCTATCGTAGGTCCGCGTTTCTGACATAGGTCGCGGTTATACCGCTAACGGAGCGCCGCACACATATTTAATGGCATGAGACTGAACAAGCAGACATACTAAGGCCATAAACACGCACAGAACTGCACAACAAATAAAAAATATAATGTCTTACTTTGAGCCGGTGGCCCCGAC